>MU281399.1:165041-220297 GCA_022385595.1 Xylaria palmicola
CCCAACCTTTTTTTTTGGTTTTGTTTGTATCGACCGGGACAAAAAATCCTTTTTTTTATTGCCCCCCCCCGCCCCCCCCCCCCCCCCCCCCCCCCCCCCCCCGGGGGGCCATGTTCCTGCTAAACGTAACCCGCCCTGGAAGTCAGTACGTAGTAGTAGTAAGGCAACCTCTTGCCAGAGCATCCTTTCCCGAAGGAATCCAACAAGGTGGGTGCCCTGCGGCTGCGGGCTTCCTGCTCTTTGCTGCCTGGTTAGGTACGGACACCGGAAGTCTCTTCCGCCAGCCCTCGTGCCGAGGCTTTAATTGGGCAACGCCAACAGATCAACCTCTTTTCGCTGCTGGGGGCGGTGACTCGGCAGCCATCCGTCCGTGCTGAGGGCCCTCTCGTCATATGCAGCATGCATCTTACCTGCGTGTTGTTGTTTTCTTCCAAGGTATCCGGGCGACAATCAGTTGGGCGATGGGAGTGCGGTGTTGTTGCTGTTGTTGTTTCCGTCGTCTACCATTGCGTAATGCCCAGGCGCTCCGGCCAGCGGATTCCAGCTAACGTACACCGGCCTCCTCGTCTCGGTGAAGCTTCCAAGCTTCCTGCGTATGAGGGCGGCCAACGACAGTGACGATGATGGGCCCAACATGATATGTGTTGGCCGTTAGAGTTTAGGCAGCCCTTGTTTCGTCCTGCGGCATGCAACGCCCGCACCTAACGTCCCCAGCCGTAAGCAAGGTGCGTATGTATGTAAGATGGAGGAGTCGCCGTCGCTTTCGCGCTGAACAGAAACTGCATGTCGTCGGTGAGCAAACTTTCAGATCGGTCGAGTCGTCCATGATGGGACCTTTACCTAGCTTGCCAGCAAAGATGAGCCCAACCTTACTGGCATGAAATAATGGTGGCCCGGATACGTGCCGGCTTTGTTCCGATACTGTCTCCCTCCCCGGGGCCACGCATGAAAATGCCACAGGCTATAAATTTCGTTTTTGATTTTGTCTCCCCCCTTATCTGCAGCTGCTATCGTGCATGCCATGTCTATACTTGCACATACCGGTATAACGATACTTATAACAGCAGCTGCGGGGTCCACGGGTGGTTCGCGGGCTGTGAATCTCACACCCGTCCTTCCTTTCCATTCTGCCTGTCTACGTATCGAGCATGGATCCCACACAGTATCCCGGGCTTTTCTTGCCTGGCTGAGAAGCCCTGCAAAGGCTCCGTTTCGGACTGGGTGTTTTCGACGGCATGGCGAGTGTGGAACTGGTGGTTCCCGGTCATCGGACTCGTCGTCGTGCTCTCTCTGCGGGAGTCGCTGAGATCAGCAGCTGTCGTGTCACTAGTTTTCCTGCCTCGAATTTCCCCCTGTCTCCATCTCTGTCTGCATCTTGTTGCTTTTGGCCGTCCACGTCGGTGCTGGGCTCGCCGGCTTCGGGCAGGGCAAAATCGCGATCGAAAACGAACCCCCCGGGGCGTCGCTTAGTCCCGACAGACCTGTCATAAAATGGCGAGTTGGCGGGTGAGAGGTTGTGTCTTGGCTCACACCGGTGAGAGTCAGCGGAAGCCAGTCAGTGCAGTTCTCACCCGTCACGTTCTATCGGGGAGCAGCCTGACTTGGAATCTGATTTCTGAGGAATGATATCGTGTTCTCGTTTTGTTGTGTTCTTGATACTCTGATATCGCCGCATACGCCTCACGCGGCTGTGCTCGCGGAGTGGGAGCACTGCATATCTGCTACCAGGGTCAACTGTTTGGGTGCAACCGTTGCACACGGCCGGGTACTTGCAGATCATGATTGTTTGGCAGCTTGGTGACAACGTCGTCTGTGGTGTTTCATGATTACTGATGAATAAACAGTGACAGGGTTTCCCAGGATTTCCGTGCGGCGGTTAAGTATCTAGGGTCTGATATAAAACTTATCAGTCCGATGTCCTGTGGGATGGGTTCGGAGTAGCGGCTCAAAAGCCTGACCTCGTAGTCCTATTGTAGTACGTCACTCTCCACCTATCTAGAGGATAATGTGTGCATATTGCTTTTTGGTGCTCTTGGTTCCATGTGCAGTCAATCAAACCATCCCCTTTAGTAGTATCGGAGTCGTCACACTGCATCAAATCAACATAATTTCGATGCTATGTATCGCAAGTCGGTTTTCATCCGATCGTATCCGTTTTCCCAATACTTCATCTTGCTGGTCTATCGTTGTTGGCCTAATATCGGGCATGCAATCAATTGGTGGGGAGTGTAACTTGTATTGAGTAATAATATTCGAGACAATCAACTACTGGAGCGTCACATGCAAGATTCTTTTACTCGCACAGGTAGCACTCTAGGTCGTAAATTATTGACCAAACAATGGTATGCGCTCTGCCGTTTCATCAAATCACATACGCTCTATTTGTTTGTTTGTTTATTTGGCCGGGACTTGCCAGCCAACACGATTCGCAGGGTGGACGCATGGGGGTAGTGCATCCACCAAAATAGAGCTACCAAGACAATGGGGAACAATCCAATAACCCGGATTCTGGTTGTTGCCTCATCTTCGTACCTCCTTTGGCAAGGCAGAAGGCGACCTACTTTAAGCACTGTCTAAGTATGCAGTCTGCCCAAAGGCCAACACCCGGCCACTATATTGGGCCTTAGCTTGGGCAACAGTGCACGCCTTACTACCTAACTCGATCTGTTGTGGGTAGTATCGAGCGCCTAACCTTATGCTTCATGCTATGCCTATCTAGTCTAGTCATGGCAGGTGTATGCCTGATCCTCTAGCACTGGGCCGGTAAAAGGATCGAACATGGTGTCATGATGCCCAAACAAAGGAAGCAACGTGTATATGAACGGGGGCTGGGCGTTGTCAACACGATACTGGCTCACTCACTCACTCACTCCTATAATCCATACATACACGGGCAGACCGAATCAAGCGCCCGACAAATAGCTCGCTCGATTGCATGAGTGATATCTTGATTTGCACCACAGACGCAAGGCAGCCTAGTAGTGCATGTATTCCCTTTGTATCCAACCTGTTCTGCTGTGGGTTACTATGCATACGTAGGGAGTCCGGCTTCGATGTAGCAACCAAGTGTAGTCATCCGCTCAGTGCGCCCGCCAGCCTGCTTGCTACATACATTAAATAACCTCAATGTAAGGTAAGGCTCGAGATCCCCATCTAGGATTGAGGTTTCATAGCTAGCCAGCCGCATGTAAAACAACAAAATAGGCTGCTCTCGCGGCAGGCTCATCAAGGGAGCAGCTGAAGGAATATACAGCCGACTCTTTCCACTGTGACGTTGCGGGTTGCTATCCTAACTATATTGAGCCTCACGTTATTCTGCAAGGATAGCAGATTTATAAATCAAGCCACTAATCAATAAACATCCGACTCAATATGGCATTTGGCGCATCTTGTCGGACGAATAGCAACTGTAGATGGCACAACTAGTTGTTAATCCTTGCACAGGGCAACGGAACGAATAACAAGTATGAATTAAGAACGCAATATCATTGCATGTAAGAAACGGTGAACTGTATCAAAAGCTTATGACGTGTTGTGTATTGCTTGGCCGTTCCTTGTATATTAGCTTTGTATTGCCGTTCATTGGCGTGGAATGCTACATGTTTTTGAGGCTGCTGGATCAACACTCTGACATTCCAGGATAGCTACCGGTAAAAGTGAAGCGAAAGTGTATGTTACTTCATAATAGTTCACTAAACCAAATCTGGATTGAGATATAGGTGTGTAAGTTCGCCTTAGTTTCCTTAATAAGGTAGTTTAGACAACTAGATCCCAATAGTAACTTTAACTCTTCCTCCGTCGTACGTAGTGCTTTGAAGATCTGGCGAATTAGGACCGATAGGCTGTGTATGGCAAGGAGGTAAGCAATTCTCCCTCTTGTTTCTTTTTCTTTTCGGTAAGGCGGTCTTACCGTCCCAAAATAGATACTTACATACGTTGAACAGGGCAGTGATGCATATACCTCTCTAGAGAGTCCAGATGTGCTTCTACGTACAAGCTCGTAGATTCATCTAGCCAGGAAAACACCAACCAGGTCTCAGTATTGACTCGCGTCCCAGAGACTGTTGCCACCAGCCTGAAGCTGAATCTCGTTGCCTTCTTATAATCATACCCCGGCGTTTTCAGGCGCCGTCCCATGGTCGATTCCAAGGGCCATCACGACGCTGGACAGGCATCCGGCTGTCTAACAGGATTAATATTCCGATTCGACAAAATACGAACATGGTGGCGGCTTGTTGAGACGGTGGCTGGATAATGGGATTGATTGGATGAGGACCCATATCTCATGGCGGCCTAGACTTGATCGTCGAGTATACTGTTCAATTTCACCCTTTAAAACGGTAACATCGTCTGAGGCGAAGGTGTAAAGACAGCTCCAAATCCATCGAATCAAGATTCGACGGAGATGAACCCATTCCAAGTGTCTGGACACATGAGCAGAATATGCCCCTGTGGGCTAGTTCTTCTCGTGCCTAGCTGCTAGGTGAATCGGCCGTGGCAAAGCTACTGAAGCGGTGAGTTAATTTGAAGCTCAGCCCTCCTCGGGAGTCATCTAGCAGGGTCAGGGGGTGAACATTATCTTCATCACCCACCGCCTTTACCAACCACTCACGACTCGTATCCAAGGGCCTCGACGATCAGCTTACTTAGGTCGGACATGGGTGAGTAAGAATCTCTTGACTGTTACTCATGGTCTAAAGCTGGTGCGACCCTTCCCACGCTGGTGCCTAGAAGACGCGAAGTATTCTCCGTAAAGTCGAGGCAGACCCTCTGTAGAGAGGCGTGTTCGGGATGAGGCCTCCCTGGGGCGTGCCCCCCGAATATCAATTTGTATTGGCGGTCGCTACCTGCAAACAAATGCAGCGTGTATCTCTTTCCCTGTCGAGCGACTGCCTTTGCCACTCAATACACCCCGTGT
Organism: Xylaria palmicola; assembly: GCA_022385595.1. Taxonomy (NCBI): domain Eukaryota; kingdom Fungi; phylum Ascomycota; class Sordariomycetes; order Xylariales; family Xylariaceae; genus Xylaria; species Xylaria palmicola. The sequence goes on from MU281399.1 coordinate 169,960, forward strand.
CGTGCAGAACGTCTCCTCCTCGGACAGTAAAGCCCGCCAACGAGAGGGCGTCGAGGGCGCACCTTGAATCGAGCCCAGGGAGCATTATGAACTCGTCAGGCGGCGTTGGATTCTCCCTGGTTTTTGCTGTTTTTTTTTTTGCTGTTTTTTTTGCTGTTTTTTGCCGCCCACTTATGGAATCCAGGGGCAAAAGAACTCGAAGTTTTAGCCACACCGACCCTTCGGGGTGGCCGTGGCGTTGTGTGGCTGCGCAGGCTCGTATTTTATTGGTCGTATTCGCCTGATAGTTACGGTACCTATTTTGGTGCATTGACGGGCAAGTCCGATGCAGGGTGGCGGCGGCGGGATCAACATGCGCAGAATCAATTTTCCGAATTGCCATGTTAGGTACCGAGGTTCGAGGTTGCCATATCATACCAGTCGATGATTACTTTCTGTATTCGCATTCGCTTACACCTTCTACTTCCGAAGGTCTCGTCCCATTGCCGTGGAACGATGCTCTCGTCATCGGGCTCTGTGACTCCCGGGGCCACGGCACCGTCAAGACGACACAATGATTGCCTCGCAAATAGGTCGCATGTCCTCCGCGGAAACGGTATGTTTGTCATGCCATACAGACGCGGTGAGCTCGGTGGTTGAGAACACAGATGTTACTTCGGCGGGGACGAACGGCCAAAACTGTCGGTTTGCCATCTTCCAGTCGATTCGTGTGCAGAAAAGCCTCAATTGGGTCGGCGTAAAGCTGGAGGCCTGGCCGACGAATCTCGTGGTGTGCTTATACATGAAGTTGTATTGTCACGGGGCCCTAGAGGACGTCCAGGCGGAGTCACCGGATAACGACGACAAAGGCGTCCGAGGGGCGGTTGATTACATGATGATGGACTCTTTTGACCGAACGGCGGCACTGGATTATAGATCACAAAACCTCAGCCTGCTAATACGTGCCGCACGTGCCGAGGAAGGTTCAGAGACAAGAGGTGAGAAGACACGGCGCACTGCTTTTCTTACGGGGTGGACGGGCGGATAATACAGTAATATGGAAATAGGCCTACCTTCCATGAAACTTACCTAACGTACAAATGCCTAGCGAGCATAGGTTAGGTAAGTACATAGGTAGGCAGGCAATGGCGTGCGTGCATCTACGAGAGTGTATTGCTCATGTGATGTATTGATGTAAGAACTACACACCTACCCACCCAGGCACCATCCAGCTATCGAGTCGAACACCGGCCCGATATACGGAGTAAAGTAGTTGCCTACTTACTTAAGTTAAGTAGCTTACCGACGACTTGTAAGCTGACTACTATCTACCTCGTAACTAGATGCTGTGATGCGCTCTATTATTGGTGATGATGCCTGGCGGGATACGTCCCTGAAGTGTGCACCGTAGGTACCTATGTAGCCAATCAAAATCCATGGTTCGCTGTGGTTGCTAAACAGGTACCTGGCCGGATTCCTTAGTACAGTACCCAAGGTAGGTACCCTAGAGTAGGTAGGTAGGGTACTGTAGCCTCCTACGTACCAACTTTAAGTACCTAAACTACCTACTTACTAGCAGAATGGTATCTATTAGGTACGGAGCATAGTGTGTTCACACCAGTCACTCCCGTCGTGGCTCACCTCGGCCCCCTCGACCCCTTCCAGAGCCTCACCAAGGTTCCTATTCCCATGGCTGTACCTAACTACCTACCTACACCTACTCAACTACGTAGATGGTATGCAATATCCATCTATTTAATTAGCGCATTGCCTCCCTGGCTACAGCCTGCTACTTCCCTACGAAACATTTATTTCAGCAGGCTCGATGCGGGTGCTGCGAAACTTCCCTAGATGACTTCATCCATCTTCGGTGAATGCCCCTTACCGGGCGCCTTCTTTTCAATCTGCGTGTTTCATCCGCCGTCTGCATAGATGGGATTATCTGGATTATCTGGACTCCTATCTAGGACTCTCCCTACGCCCGCGGCTCCTCGAGGCGCTGTCGCCGCGTTGTTTGTCGCGCCGCCAGCCACAATTCGTCCGGTGATGCGTACCAGCTACACCTCCACCCTTACCTCAAAATTGCCCGCAGCTTCTGTCATATCGTGTCGCGACGCTCGTGGTGTTCGGCGGCTCGATTGGTGCGTGGATTTGCTGTGGTATGTGGCACTGGCGGGGAGTTGTCGTAGACTCGTTTGCGTGCGCGGGCGGCTGACCTGTTGATTGGGCTTACTGTCGAGCAGCGTTTCGCAATTCGGATTTGCCAGGCGTTGTGCCGACGCATTGAGGCCGTCCCTGGATCCCTTGCGTTAGGTAGGTAGAGACGTGGAAGGGCGGCTATGGGTGTTTGCTGAGCATTGCCTTCGCGGAGTGGACGATGAGGGGAATTGTGGTTGAGACGGTGATCCGGGGCAGGCTCTTAGGGCGGGCTGCAGATAGCTAGGCGGACTGCCAAGTGGTTCGCACGGAGGCTCTTGGTTGCCTTGTCCCTACCTGTGCTCCATAGGTAATGCATCGGGGTGGACCTATTACATGCTACACAACTGCAGAGGTACCCAGTGTATCTAGGTACGACTGTACCAGGTAGGTAGTCTGCTAGGTAGCAAGGGATCGATGGCAGTTGCCTTCCAAGTTAGACCGCGGACATCATTGTAAAAAGTACGTATAAGCCTTCCTTTGTCGTCGTCTTGACTGCCCACCCCAATTCTATCCTCATCGAGCTCATCAACTTTTCCGTGCCATGATCGCACGCGAAGCCACCGGCACACTCACGCATACAAACTCCCCCAATACGCAATACGGCCAACGTTGAAAGACGTAGCTACTGTCTACTTGTGTCTGCGTGAGCATCGAATCCCCGGGTGCGTCGGAGATAGCTTCGTCCCCAGTCGCAAACCCTTCACAGAGAGCTCGAACGTCCAAACAGCCAGACAGCAGAGCTAAATGCTGCTTGAATTCTGGCTACCAGTCTGTCCCCACCGCCGTTGCCAGGAAAACGCCGGAACACGGTCCCCATTTGCCGCCTGCGAAGAACGGCTGTCTGCTAGATAGCCAGACTTTTTATACGCCGCAGTCTTAGCCGGACGCTGTTGCCTAGCTTCCGCCCGAGCATATATGCGCCAGGCTCGCCTGTTTTCTGCCCCCACGCCTCAGCCGTCATTCTGGCCAGTTCAGACGGGAAATGCCGGAAACCAAGGAGCCAGCTATTTCAGCCTCCTTTATTAGCCACTTACGCCAGTCGTCTCGCGTCACGTGTCCAGTGATGGGCTGTGATGACCAGTTTGCCGCTCTTGATGATAGGATACGCGATCATTTCCAGTCGAAACATAGCGATTATATAGAAGGAAAGGATATCAATGCCATCGTCCGAGATGTAAAAAGAAACCGGTACGTATTTGCCCTGTAACACTCCGCCATTGGCCTATAAGTTGACACCTGTGGACTCTTTGAAGAACACCTGGGGTCCAAGCCGTAGAACCTCCTGCATCCACGAGGGACCCTGGCGGTGGGGACTTCTCCGCAGTACCAAGTACCGCAGGTGACGCTGGCTCAAGCTCGTACAAGAGACTTAAATCCCCCGTGGCCTCTCCGACAAAACCACAGCACAGGGCTCGGTCAACTAGTCCGCCGAGGAGGTCTCGAGCCCGCCCCCAGCAAAATGCTGCACCTAATGACCCTGACTTCCTCCCAAGAGGTCCTCAGCAAGGCAAGCTTTGGAATCCTGATGAAGACCCTGCATCATCCCCTTACAGGACAACAAGACCTTCATCTGCAACCTCCAAGGCTCGGCAGACACCCAGATCAGTTGACCCACCAGAGGAAGATAGTGAGGCACTCCGACTCATCAAGCAACCTGAGACCCGGCCCATCAGCCAGGAGCAGCTGGTAGCCGAAGTCAAGGGGATTTATGCTGGGCTTATGATGGTCGAATCCAAATGCATCGAGGTTGACAATGCTCAGTCTTCTCAAAATGATACGAAGCTCAACAATGAGCAATGGCAAGCCTTGATAGCTCTGCATCGTACCTTGTTGCATGAGCACCATGACTTCTTTTTAGCATCTCAGCATCCCTCAGCAAGTCCGGCTTTAAAGCGACTCGCTTCGAAGTATGCTATGCCAGCTCGGATGTGGAGACATGGCATACATAGCTTCTTAGAATTGCTGCGCTATCGTCTTCCAGGATCTCTTGAGCATATGCTGACGTTCATTTACTTGGCGTATTCTATGATGGCTCTATTATTTGAGACTGTGCCTGCCTTCGAGGATACGTGGATTGAGTGTCTCGGTGACTTGGGCCGATATAGGTAAACATCAATAACTCCATATAGGGCTCTTCTAACCACTGAACAGAATGGCAATCGAAGACGAAGATATCAGAGATAGAGAGGTGTGGACCTCGGTTTCCCGGTATTGGTACTCGAAGGCTTCCGACAAAGCACCAACAACGGGGCGCCTTTACCACCACCTGGCTATTCTAGCGCGGCCTAACGCGCTTCAGCAACTCTATTATTACGCAAAATCCTTGTGCGTCCCGATTCCTTTCGCCTCGGCCAAAGAATCCATTATGACTTTATTCGACCCGATCCTTGGTGCGGGTGGGTATCAACATGCCCGCTTGATTCCGGTCGACGTGGCATTCGTTAAGACCCACGGAATCCTATTTAGTTGCAAACAGACAGACAGCTTCCGCTCAGTTGTCAGTGAGTTCCTTGGGTCGTTAGATAAACGTATCAACGAAATCGAGAAGCAATGGATGGAGGCAGGCTACTACATTGCTATTGCTAACTGCTGTGCTCTTTTGTCATATGGAAAGGAAGAAAATGCGATCATGAGGTTGATTCACAACTATCATGAGGAGAAGCAGGATCAGGGCATTACTGCTGGAATTAACGCTCTAAAACTGACGAAGGACTCCGAAAACGCCCTTTACCTTGTTACGGAGACTAGTAAAATTGTTTTCCGTCGGCGCAACGATGCTAACGTGTTACCTTACACCCACGTTATCTTGGTGTTTCTGTCTTTCCTGACGCGTATCCCTGATGCCTTAGATCTAATCGAGCATCGATTCCCTTGGAAGCTGCTTTCGTTGATGCTCAACGAATTTCTGACATCGTGCGAATATGACGATCGAATTCGGCGCGATGAATTCCCGAGAGAAGCCAATGTCCCTCCTCGTCCTGTGCCAGAAGACTTTGCACTGGAAGGACTTATCTTTGTCGACGAACACTACCCTTCAGATTGGTTCTCGAACGATAAAATCGATGACGACGAGAAGACCTTTGAGATGGCGTCGATGGTAAACGTCAGAAAGGAAAGAATCCTTTGGCTTGGACATAAACTCGCTCGATCTGGCAGAGGACTAACATATGACGACCAAACAAATCGGTTCGGAGTTTCCCCCCAGTATGAAACCGAGGGTGATGAGATACCAAAGGATTCTGAAATGAAAGATATCTCCGACGCTGCTGGGGGTTCACATGCGGATGCAATGGACATTGACGAAGCTCCAGCCAGAACACCAAATACCAGAATATCATAGCAGAATGTTCAACAGGCCTTTCCTCATTGATATTCATTATCCAGCAAACCTACCATAAGTGACAACACCATAATGAATTGGACTCCGGTTTTATTCAGAAATAGTGATCCATTCTGAACCTGATACGAGCAAATTGTCTTATTTTCTGTCGAATATACACATATACACACTTTTCAGTTGTGAAGAGAAAGAAGCAAGCTCGTGTACATCGATCACCACGCCGAAACAGGTTCATCACTTCTGAACTAACTCACAAGCAGGATGGGTTTATGCTTGGACGAGATACTTGCTTGGCCTTGCATGCCTAGGCTTGAGTGACGGGGATACTGTTCAACGGGCATCAAGCCTCGTCTGCCTTTACTTGGTTATTCGTTCACCCATGGGTTGACCTACCAAGGAATTGTTGCCTCGCGAAAACAGTCTTCAATGGGCCGGACCCCTTTGCCTGAAAAAGGAGCGAAGATCGTCACCATGCCATCTCACGGGTTGTTCGGGGTTCACCGGATCACCGCATCCCCGAATATTGGGTGAAACGACTCAGCCACAGGGATGTGACGAAAAGCATAGGCAACACGCATCATCGACGACAACCGAGGTCTGGGTTGGTTCGGTACGAAGGGCGCTTGACTGCGCGGGTACCTAGGATGCTGCTGCTCTCGCAAGGCAACCGAGATTGTGCGTCAGGATACGCAGATTACCAATGGCACGGGGCAACATCACGTCAGCTGTGTTCAGATCAGATGGGTTGGGGGGACGGAGATGGGTGCGCAAGATGCGCTACCTGGCGTTCAAAAAAAGAGGGGGACTTTCGTTTTTTGTTCCCTTTTCATTTTTCCCATTTGTTTCTCGCTTGAATTAGAGGGTACATAGAGAGATGGCAGCTGCCTATTCCAAAAAAAAAAACGGTCCCGAGACTACCTATTCACGGGCATATCCCCCGCGCGCAATTCGCCTCGTGGGTGTGAGAGCAGGGCCTTGTTAAAGTGGCGCCCCAAGCTGAACTCTTTGGGGCACACCGATGCGGTACGGTATTTCGCGCGTGTCTTGTGGGAAAAAGGATTGATACCCTACCCATACTCCAACATTAAAAAAAAAAAAGAATATGGCTTTTGGAGGGTGAGCGCCTGACAACTAATCTTACATTCCGGTCTACGTGGTTGGCACACTACCTAGGCGAAATTCGGCCGAGATCTCTCATGCCAGATCTTGCTTACAGATACTGTTTTTCTCACCTTTTTTTTTTTGAAGGGGGGGGGGGGAGGGATTCCCATTCTGCGAGATCGGTGTAAAGTGGCCGATAAAGGAGGCTCAGATAAGCTGACTTCTCAGAGTTCTGGACTGGCCAGAAAGAGACGGCAGCAAAACGGGACAGTTTTGAGTACGAGAATATTTCTCTTATCCGTCTATACATCGTAATACAAGGCGAGAACCAAAAAAAAAAAAAAAAAAAAAAAAAGGAGGGGGTGTCGGTGAAAAAAGTGAGTGACATGCCGGTTCGAAATGGCTTATTACCTAGCCGACTTCCATCACCAACCCCTCCGACGAAAAGATACTATACCTGGTCGGTACATCAGAGCATCTCGGGGTCGCAGTCGCAAGTTTTTCCCCATTGACAAGTGCAGCATGCATAGGCGTGGCATGCAGTAGGTATTACATTCGTTCGGTGCACATACGTACCGAGTAAAATGTACCTCGACGCGGCCTGCCTAGATAACTCGCAGCCGATATGAGGGGTAATTACCTAGTTGCCCGATCACCATGCATGACCACTGGAGGACCTTTTCGTCCAGACGTGCAGTGTACCTAGTTACCTGGTTAACCACGTTTGGTTCGCTTGGGGGCCGGGAAATGGGGGGCGGGGTGAAAGAGAGTTCGCGGACAAGACGTATAAGCGCCCCGACAGCTTAAGGTTAGGTACTTACTTACTACCTAAGGGAGAGCGCGCGGGATGCTACGCGGCAGGGCTTTTCCTCACCGAACCAAAGACGAAATTGGCATGGGGGCGCGTGGTGCCCGCGACGCCCGCAAGGTCTCTCTGATTGGGTCCTAATCTGCCAATTCCGGCAGGAAATACGTAATGCACGGGTAGATGGCTGTGGCCATCGTAACACCTGGCGTCGCGTTGGCGTCATAAGGGGGGGCCGGTTTCTCTATAATACCTACATCATAATTACCTGCTAATAAGGTTGTAAAATTAGTTTTTAGTATTTTAATATTTTAATACTAACTAAAAAATACTAATTTTAATTAGTAAATTAACTAAATTAAACTAATTAAATTTTTTAAATTAATTATAATATTAATTAATATTTAATTAATATTTAATTAATATTTAATATTTAATAAAAAAAATAAACAATTAGTAAATTTAAAAACTTTAAAAAATTAGCTTTTTAAAATTATATAGTTTTTATTTTTTTTTTTAAAAAAAATTTAATTAAATTTATTTAAAAGTTTTTTTAAATTTTTATTTTTAAATAAAAACTATTATTTTTAGCTTTTTTTAATATTATAATTAATATTAAACTAACTAAAGTTTACTTTTAAATTTTTTTAGTTAGTTAGTTTTAGTTCAGCATTTGACTAAACTAACTAATTAATTTTACAACCCTGCTTGTTGGGCATTCGATAGTACTATACTCCGTATAGGAGGGTCATTTAGGAATGTGTGATTCGCAGGTCGTCTCGTGGTGAGGTCACCCGACCACCCCCGACATCCTTCATTCCGCCGAGATGTCGCCCATATGTCCGCTGCGTCGTCTCCCATGAACTAGCGAAAACAGGGGGGGTTGCACGATGTACTTGGCTCATCGAGTGGCAGCACAGCGGCAGTATGCAGAGAGGAGACAGCGGAAATCCGGATGTAGGCGCCGCTCTGCGAACGGTGCCTTCCGCGAACCCCGCGACCAATTACCAATTGGCGAGACTGTGCTGAAAGCTATCTGTCCACCCCCTGGTGCTTCTGCAGCTGCTGATAATGAGAAGAGGAAGCTGAGCTTGTAGACTCCGATATGGCGTGCATTCTGGTGCCGGGACGGCGAATACAGCCCAATATTAAAACCAAGCTTCGTTCAATGAGCTGGCGAGTCAATGTCGCATATTACATGCAGGCTTTTCAGGCATGTTGACCGGTTTGCGCGCCTCGCAATGGATGTCGCATTGGGGGTCTCATCAGCCGGCCCTAAGGCTGGCCTAGTCTAATACTGTGCGCTGTGTTTTATTGCTTATCAGTCTCACTTTCCCAGGCCGAGGCGACTGAAAGTCATGTCGTGGCCGTCCGTATTCGCTCATATATATGTACTATGGTGGTAGGGTACCCTTAGGCGTACGGGTCGTGCAAGAATAAGCAGGCAACGGTGGGAACTCGTCGGCATTCTACAGATTCGATTGCGTTCGTCCGATGCAGAGCCCTGCCGGCACGCGCCTACTCCAACGCGGGGTATCGATCGTCTGTTTTGACCTGTGTGTGCTATCAATCTGGATCCGTGGACCCCCGGTCATTCTTGGTTCCATCCATGACGCTGACGCGGTAAGACAATGTGCTAGGCAAGGAAGCAGGTCGTTGTCGTAGTGTTTCCAGACTGTTTTAAATCAAGGCGAGTTGCCGGGACAGACGGGCAATTGTTGGCGCCAGAGCCTTATGGATGGACGCCTCTGGTTGCCTTGTTCCTTCGGATCCTGAACATAGGCTCCCGATCTACAAGGCTCCCGTTCCAGCTTGTCTGGGGGATTGACGGCATCCACGCTCTTTCCCGTTCCGGTCATACTATATACGGACGTCCCATGGGATTTGGGAGCGCTTCTCGGTGAGCAAGTGCATCATGTGGTCGCCTTCTCAGCCGCCATCGAATTCCTGGGTCAGATCGCACAATGCCCGACGGTTTGCGGCAACCACGGTGTAGACGAGCAAGCCTTCAGGATCTTGCGCATATCTGAGGCCTCATATATGTAGGACTAGCCTTCTCATTGAACGTTGGCAGAGATTGGATGGTGTTGGATCTTGAGTAGCCTTCATAAGATGGAATCCTGTCAGCAAGGCACAGCACCAACAAGGCCATGGCATTGGTAACAACTGTACGATACCACTTCGCAAATCTGTGGCACAGTAAGATGGGTGCCAATCTGCGCGCGTTGCAAATTTTTGTACAAGGAGGGTCTGCAGGTCTCTGGGAGATGATGCTTGTAGAGCTGGCGGTGAGCCTCCAGGTAGCCCCAAGTACCCAAGAGAACCGAGTTCTGGCAGCGTCTAGGGCTCTAAGACAGCGCTGTGAACGAGCGCCCACCCATTGTGACGAGACGGGCCCGAGGATGTTGGTTTTCCAGGGCCCATCTGTAGGCGCGGCCGCCTTCTTCGACATTTGCATGAGGCTGTTGTGCAACAGGTGTGAGTCTCGGAAAGAAGAAGTCGGTGAGCGTATATTGATGGTCGTCTCTGTCCGTGTTGTATTTCGCGCATCATCGCTTCAGAGCTCTGTTGGCATGATGGCTTGCCCAAGGTCACAATGATACTCGCACCGTATAAGACAGCACACCGAAGTCACTGTTGCGCACACTCCTCCGTAGGAATTGGCGCATCGCGACTTGTAGTAGTGTAGCCGTAGCGAATCCACGAAACCAAAGTTAGATTTCTTTTGGAATGGTATCGAATGTCCTTGAGTTGAAGCAATGGTGCCGTCAGAAGTAGATGAGTTCGTCGGGAGGTTTAGGGACGAAGCACTGAAGTTAAGTTAGGTGAGTTAGTTGGTGCTTGGCGAGTTGGGCTTACTTAACGGATTGAAGTCAGCGGTAGTAACCCACTGTGACCAAAAACAACACCACGATATAGACCACGAAAATGTTCCTCTCTTATCCAGGCCGCATTTATATAGTTCAGGATTGGTTTTATTTCGAATAATTTCCTGTACTGATGAGTTAATGAAGTCATGTGCCCTTTGTTTGCTTCTGCGACGGTGTTGGTTAGGATAGGTAGACCGGGTCACCGGCACGAATCCCTACCGGAGGGGTAGCGGCTCAGGAGGAACGGCCTTTAATATTAGGGGTGGCAATTTCCCTTTCAAGCGTATCCTGAATCGGATCTATAATCTATGCTTCGGCATTACCGATGCGATTTGGGCGTGATTCGGTGTGTTAATAGTCGCGCGGGATGCGCTTTGGCCGGGACTGAACATGTCTGACCACCCAATCCATAGAGCTGATGCGAACTCGATTTATGTAGACAGCGTGTTGTATAGGAAGCAGGAATAAGTCGCTGTATCTACTCGATTCCGCGAAAAAGTAAATGTCGCTCTTTTGTCAATTATGTTGCCTATGTTGGGTATGTAATGGCCATCTGGATGCGGATATTGAGGCAAGAGCAATGAAAAGACGATATCTCAGACAGGCGATAACTCGATAGCTTTGCAATTTATCTTGCTATTTTAGATATTAGGTTCACCTATTCGTATAAGGTTGATGTCGATCGCTATATTCGTCGGGTGCTTCGAGGACAAGAGTTACCGCTCAGACACTCCCCCAACTATTTATGCAGGAAGGAACAGAGAAAAGGCTTGTCCATTTTTTAGGCAGAAATTTAAAGTTTTGGTGCCCAATGTGAATAGCGTAGATCTGGCAGATAGGCTTCCACGTTCTGATGCACGTAGAAGGTTATAGGCCAGCTAAACAGGATGCAATATCGGCAAACATGAATCTAACTCGCAAACTGAGTCACAACAGGCCAGCGAGCGCATGGAATGTCATATACTATCAGCTACTGACGAGGGTTTAGTTTTGTATCGGGGAAGCTAGAGAATTAGCAGGGGCTTAGGTAGATTTCTGTATGGCTTCAGGGGGACGGCAGCGCCCCTACAGCACCCCTAGCCGGCACGATCTCATTCTAATCAGTAGCTTCCACCCTGAAGAAAGGACAGAACGATGGCTTATATGCACGCATGGATCTGGTACAGTTCTTCCTGATAGAGAAGCACTTTATACTTGAATGAGGGTGTGGAATCTTCGTCGCAACCTCTAGGTCTCACTGGTAAGGTCCCCTATCTAAAGAAGATTGTGGCCCGACGGGGGATAGGTTACAGGCTAAGTGGGAGGAAACCATGTAAATAGATAGAAACGAGATCTTATCCATGTTGCTTCTAAATAGGTGTTGTTACTGTCACATGCCCATAGTGAATACCCCCGAACGTCCATAGGCAGAGCAGTAAGATCACATGATAAGTAGGGCAACACAGGTCAAAGGTTGAGGTAGTACGTTCAAAACAATGCTTTCAATCAAATATTGACAAACAAACTTTAGGTAGACCGGGTTTCGGAACGGTGTTAAGTCTTTTTTGCGCCTTGATTAGAAGAAGAGCGCATCACGTTGTAGCCTTTGGCAACAGACATCCAAGAAACTTTAAGACCGACTCAAGATTTGCGAGTAGGATAATGTTCATGCGGGTATGAAAGAACAGAAATGCGAGTGACTTGGCCAATTATAGTTCTTTTTAGACGTAGACTCCGGGACGTACGATCGAGTACCAACAAGTCGTAGGCAGTTGAGTCCAGAGACGATGAACCCGAGCTCGAGAAACGCGCAGCTCCCCCTTAGTGATGGATGGGGTGGGTTTGTGCAGAGCCATTGAGGTATATTTCAGAACATATCACAGACAAGAAATAAAAGCACACTCTTTGTAGGGGAATGCATGTTCTAAGACATACTACTGTATTAAAGGTTACTTCGTGTGCGGTTAAACATGACGCCGAGAGCACGGAGTGGTTCCTTCGCATCGATAACAGGCGCTCACTCCGGCGCTGCCCCTCTCCCCTCTCTATACGGCATCAAGTAACCGACCAAGCGGAGATCCGGGACCGGGAGTGGACTGTACATTTGCTCTATTGAATACCTACTTTATTCATCTGCCCTCAACTCCCCATGCGGCTCTATTCCGTGGGAAAGCACAGGCCACTAAAATGGAGGCGTTACGGCACCCCACGCGCCAAGGGCCCCACTAGCCTACAGCGGTAACAGCGGGAAACATAGCAGAGCACCCGCATTGCGTGCAGCACTCGAACAGTGGCAACACACTTGCCTAGGCAGGTTAGAACGGTGCAAGATGATTGGCTCGCAGGCCATAGCACAACACCATCACCACCTACCTACGTTAGCATACAGCACAGCAACCAAGCAATGCGCGGGATGACGATGCCAACTCACCCATCCCGCCGTCGTCTTCAACGACGCGCAGCGCGGGAACTGGGCCGGGGCATGAGAGCTTCGCCATCTGCTAGCCATATCGGGGGGTTCTTGCGACCGGCCGCTGACCAAGAACGAACAGCAGCAGCCAGCTTTCGTCCAAACCAACGTCTGCTGCCCAGGTGCTGTGTTCACCTCTCATTCACTCTCATGTTCTGTTCTACACGGACCCTGTCCCCGATAGACGGCCGGCTGTGTTGGCTTGCCATCGTCGAGCGGAGCCGGCAATTGCCGCTCATGTCCGTCATTCCCCTCGAAGTAGTTGGGCGAGCAGGCAGTTACACCGCGATCTCTTGCTGATCCTCGTCACTATGCTGGCGTACATCAACCCCATGCTACCTCTTCGGCACCTAATCTAGATTAGTGTAACAGGGGCAGGGCCGACTCGCTTGCAGCTCCCCCTTAGCAGTGCTACCTCGCGTCGTCCAAGGGGCTTCCAGTTGTCACCAAGCATGCGAGACGGGCGGGAGCGGAACATACTGCGGAGAGCGCAGTCCAGGGGGCCCAGGGTCTGTACGGTAGAAACTACTTCCCTCCTCTCACTTGAGCCTCACCGTCACATCGTCTAAGATGAGATCGTCACATCGAGATGATGTGAGACCCCCAATAGGTCCAGCCTGGACTCCGTTTGGCAGACAGTCTTGTGCTGCTACTATACAGAGCTCACACTATATGCGACCTGCAGCAAGCACCGGCATTTCGTTCACGATGTTGCCCCCTGGGGGCGCATATCACACGCCTGCCATCCCGTTGAGCCCGTATTCTACATTCAAGCCCACATCACACCCCTCTGTCCTCATTCAAGATTCATCCGGCGAGATCTGTTTCAGGTTAAGCGATGAGAACGCCGGAGGGTGGCGGAGTTGTCGACTCCTAGTCTCTCCCTAACAGGCGCTATAAGAGGGATACAGATACAAGATACATCGGAAGATACATTGGTGATACCTCTCCAGGTACCTCTCGCCAGGACCCTGTCGACCTCGTCTACAGACTTGTCACTCGGTACCGCAGTGCCGGGACAGAGGCCGCGGACTACGCCAGCACAACTCCCTGGGATCCACCACTAGACCTTCTACGTAAACAAGGCAACCGGCACTACGTCTACCCCCATCATGGCCTTACCGAGTCCCCAGACCGGTGATTTGGCTTCTGCAGGGTCCTTCCTCAGAGCTTCTCAGCCTTTCAACCAGCCCAGTAGACGGTGGTGAAGCTGACAGCCGTGTCGATGGCATGTAGTCCGCTCCCACGTGCTCGGGGATTTCATCAGTGTGGGTACTATGCCAGGCACAGCTTGGCTAGAATGTCTTCAGGAACTGTAGTATCTACTGTTTACCCATTCTGGGCGCCGTGTCTCCCGAAAGTAGACTACTCCGTTCGCTCACCGCACGTCTGCCTAGACAAGGCGGCCGCCCAGGTGAACAGTAAGAAGCCATAGATTACTAGGTTTGAAATGTCTCGCCATCTCCGAGATACTACGCTGTATCTCGGGCTGATGTTTTAAATTTGATAAATCCGGCCCCCAAATGACCAGATGTATATCGAAGCCACTACGAGTAGAGAGATTTCGATTTCTTCACAACTGCGATACATTGCATAATATCGTAATTCTGCTTACCGCCCATTTATGGTCGAATAAACACGAGCCCCTGAGTAATCAGCCCGTTACGCCTATACGAGCTTTTCTCGATGTTACGCTGAATTCTCATTCAACCACGACCCTCAGATTATTAGGCCGTTCCCGTCATCCAAGTAGACCAAAATAACCGGGTTCCTCTGATGTATACCACGTTCCGAACTAGCTTTGACAACAACCTGCCCTCCCATCACGCACGAGCATCGAGGCAACGACTCCATCCCCAAGTTAGAACACGCAAGGGGATACCGCCACAATCTCCGTATGGCCCTGACATAGACTACACCGACCTCTGCACGTAGATGCCCATGACGCGTTACTACGTGATTCGAAACGCGGCCGCCACGCCCCCGACAGCTACCACCTTGCCGTCGACGTTAGGGGCACAGGGTTACGCCAGCTGCCCCAATCCTCGTCGACGCGAAGAAAAACAACTACGACCGTGTGCGAGCCCCGAACGAGATCTGCAGAAAAATACCTTGGCTCGAATAGCGCGGGCATCAATGTCTGTCTCGATGCCACGACGCGTCATGGAAGCCTCCGCCCGACCGTCGGACGATACCAGAACGCCGGCTGACCGTTGGTGCGGGTATGGAAGTAGGGTTTCTTGGACGCAGGTGAGGGCCCGAAGCAAGATCCACGTAGAGCAGATCATACGCGCAACTCCTCGAATGTACCGGACAGTTTTGTCGATGCCGACGTCTCCGCGAACCCCTTCCATCCGACGACGACGATGACGAAGACGGAACGAGACCGCCGTAATTCCTACACGAGTCTACGAGAGCGTAATAAAGCCATGCCAAGGGTGTTTAGGGTTATGTTCTGTGACGGGTGCATTGACAGCAGGTCCGAAGACAGCCTTCTGTGTAGACGGACGACCGAACTGCGTACAACATGGCACTCTTCGCTCAGACTCCTACTTCGAAACCTTACGTCGCACCGAACTGCGTTCTGCAAGAGCACGATCCGCCGGGTCGTCACCGACGTTGTCCAAGATGACATAATGAGCAAGGACCGCGCCGTGATCAGGGAGACTGCGCCACGGACCGATCTATGGTTCGATCACGTCTAGTGAATCGTTGACTAGCCCGATAGGATGGATGTTAGCATAGCCGTGCTGTCTATGCATCTTTAGCCTCTTTGCTCTGTTATCGGTGGTTGTTTCTATGATACTGTGACACACATCAGAGACGCTGGATATCGGTTGTAATGGGAGAATCCAGGGACGGTTGGTATCCTAGATATCCAGTAGATGTTGTCTATATCTATCTAGGTAAGACCACAGTTGTGATCCAGTGTCGAAAGCTGTGTGCCCCTTAACGACTAGAAAGAGATCCGCCATGTCTTGAAGGAAAGGAGTGGGAGACGGGGTATATTTGCGGTTCGCTGATGTCAATGACCCTTAGCTTCGTTGTATGTTGGTTGTTAGGCAATAGTATACAAGAGGATACCATAAATGTTTCTTGGACTTGTATCTGGTGATTATCTACTTCGATATGTGAACGGTACATCGATGTCGGTGGACATTCGTCACGCTCCAACTGTTGAGAACGGAACAATCTAGTTACGCTTGCTTTCTACCTTCCCCGGCTCCGAATCCTGTCGGTATGTAGTCTTGTATTTTGGGCCTGTTCTGGACTGCCTTTACTGATAATTTCGGTTGTCGTTGTTACTAAGACTTCTCACTTCTAGCTAGGCTATTGCTGCCGAGATCCCGCGGAGTTGCTACGGTATAACCTAGTCTGAACGCTGTGAACTTAGTAAAGGGAGTAGCGTGAGACTAACCCTTGGTATTCTAGGCCTTCGAGATGCTGTCGTTGTTAATGCCGAACTTTAACAGAGAAAAGGTGTGTCTTGGTCAAGTAGTAATGGAATTTTACCAGTTCCGATACTTACTCCCCATGATGCGCCTCTGTGAAAAGCAGGCCCGCGCCCATTCACTTCCCTTCATTGGTAGTACGCAGTATTGAAGCTTAACTAACCACTTAGATAGTGTCTAGTTAGTGATATACTGTTCATCCATGCGATGAGGGGATCATTATAGGAACATATATAGCCTGCAGTACCACGTTTCCTATAAATATATCCACAGAAGAACTCAATACAATCAGGTTTATACACCACTACTAGCACCTCGCGTTCGCCCGTAGTAGCACAATCTCTTGGATCACGATGAGCAAGTAGCAGAGACATTCAATATCTGGAGAGACAGATGGAATCTGGTATAAATGGAAGCATTATGTATGATCGCAGATCTTTCGATATTATAGCTTATAACATTACTTCTAAGTTAGTTTGCGTGTTCTTTCATCTTAACCTAGATAATCGTTTGGTGTAGCTCGAGATGACTCACCCTACACCAAAGTGATGTAGCACATTGTAGCACAACTCAGTGGGTAGCTGCAGCGGCTCCGGAGGTATAATTAGAAAGGAAAACCCAAGGCCTTGATTAAAGTAATATACGTTTTGCTATGACTGGTCATTCTAGCTATAAGAGGGTTCGAACTGTCAAAATGTCACAACAAGGGCCAGTATGGGGGCAACTTGTGCAGGATAATGGTGATGCAGAGGCTCTGGTATCTCATCTGCGGCTTTTCAAGTACTATATTATTCATGGGTTGCTTCGTAGTACTATCATCTCCATTCTTCAAGATACAAAACCAGTTTATCCTTATCCACTCCCTCTTCGCCGCCCGCAGTCCTCTCTCGAATCGACTCCGCGTAAATCCGCGATTTCCTTGTAGATATGAGGAGACATGTTGCTATAATTAGATTTATATAGTAAGAGTGCAACGATTGATGTACGTTTCATTTTTTTGCGAGCCTTGTTTCCGATTGCTGCTTGTCGATTCCTCCTCCTCAGTAGGGAAGTAAGCGAAACAGTGAAGTGGTCGTATCCCCAATGAATGCAAGCTAATAAGTTGATAAATCCTATGTTCCCGACATCGTCATCTTTGCATTGTATTAATGGATAGCACGTGAGCTGATGCGTGATCATCGATTTCTTAGAAGCCATAGGGCATTGGGGGTAAAAATTAGCCTGGCCTAGATAATGACGAAAAAGCATGGTTTGTATTACGTGGGCTATCTGTGTGGTTGGGATGTACGTGGGTGGTGTTAGGGTTAAGGGTTTTATTTTCTCGGTTGCGGAGGAGCAGGGAAACTGAGGTTTTGGTGTGACAGAGCCGCAAGATCCTAGCAGTGCTTTATATTTCATCAAAGCAAAAGGATATGAGATATCCAGAAAATGTAACTCAAGACGCGTTTAGCGCCGCAATTCTGCATTAGTCACCCCCGGGATGCGTTCCGGGGTAACAAGTAGCCAGTACCGTGCAATTGTGCTTATGTTTGCTTACATGACAAGTCTTATGCAGATCAGCTCAGATGAAGTGTTACACAACAGACATGAAATAAATGAATGTGTAGGGCATATCAAGCCATGCCAAGCGCACCCATCTCGGCATTGTCATTTTGAGCCTCACAACCCGACTGCCCCGTGATTCGAAGCATATTATTCGAGGATCTATAGTTTTCTTGCAACGGGTGCCAGCTCACAGTGCCGAGCAGGGAGACCGGTCTTTTCAAATCTAGTTAGAACCTCGCCCTTGGGATTTCGATACGTATAAGGAATCACTAGCGACTAACTACTATATTACAGTATGCTCTATAGTCGTCATGAGTTAGAAACCGGCTGGCTACACGGAATGGAACAAAACATCGAACTTGAACTGATTCAAAAGTGATATAGGATGGTTCTTCCCGGTGCTCTGCTTGCATTTGCCACTTCTTGTTTACTAACCTAACATCCAAGTTCGGTGTGGTTAACTAGATAATAAGGTACAACGGCATCGATTGGATTATAGAGAGTCCCTCTAATCGGGAAAGGAAGGTGTAACGAAGGCTTTTGGAGTAGCTAGCACCGAGTCGAAGCCCACACGTTCGTATTGGCGGTTAAACAGACTTGCCTACTGTCGATGGCAGCCCCTAATGATTTCACCCACACTTTTTCCGGGCGTCTTCTGCAACACGGGTCTCCACGCCAAGTTTTGCACGACCAAAGGCGGCATGCAGATACTACTATCCTGCAAGCCTTCGCGCGGTATGCAAGGTGATATGTAGTATCTTAGAACAAACTAAATCGGGGAGCTCGGCTTTATCTGGCGAACGCTGCAGGTCTGTCTGCAGCCCAACGCTTGCATAAACTGGCCGTGTTCCAATGAGGGCCAGCGGCTGTTGTGTGACAACACTGTAGTGCTATGAGTTATCTTTCCGCCCAACAGCCTATCTCTAGCGAATTCCGCTTTCGGCGAGATTGTGGTGCATGTGGCGTTGCTGAAAGGGGTGCATTTGCGGGGGATCACCCAAGTATACGTATGCATAAGAAGCGCTTAAGAGGAGTGTAAGTACTAGTTGGCTGGTCTTATATATCTGTGTCACGAACCGTACTATACATGGCGAGCGGTTAGACGGCCTCCGCAGGGTGGCTTGGTCAAGTGCCCCATGCAACCGACCCTGACTGCAGCGTATGTGCATTCACGGCTTGGACGGATGTCCTCAAACGCGCTGCATGAGTAGATTTGTTAACCCGTAATAGACCATTCCCAGCTTTAAGACCCGCGACCGGCAAAGTCACAGTAATCGTTAAGCTAACATGAGTTATTCAAAAGCTTAACGTAGGTTTTATAGCGAATCTAACGATCTCTGAGGCCTCCGCGCCATGAGCTAGAAGATTAGCTTACGGTAGCAGCCTTGTAAAGTGTAGAAGGGTTGTTTTGAGTGGAATCACACGCGTCTGGGTTGTTTTGTTTAGCTAAAATCTACCTATGGCCACGCCAGACGAAACTAACAGCCATGTCCTCTTGATAGCAAGACGTAAAAAGGGAAGCATGTTTACTGATGCTTTGGTCTTGTGTGCCATTTATATAGTGCTCGCGTGCATCACTGAGACAACCTATTTGACAGCCATCAACCACCCAAGCGGTCAACCATAAACTGATGCTAAAGGCACCTGCAAGGAATGTAGGGACCAGGCTCTGGTGAGCTCTGGCGCCTTCTCTCTTAGGCCGTATGCTAATAGGTCTACTGCTGGATAGGATAGCCGGATTACCAGAACGAAATTTGCTCGAGATGCACTCTCTCCAACGCATCAAGCAGTGATGCACCCCTAGCTGCAGATAAAATGCAACACCGCATCCGTGAGGGCGAAGCCTTCCCATCCTCAACCTTGGTACTTGCAGGACTGGGTTAGTGATGCGTGGCAGCCATCTTCTTTTCGAGCTGTCTATAGACCAGTAAAGAACTTGATGGGAGAAGGTGCCGCACCTCCCTGCTGATCATTGGAGATCAAAGTAGTATATTTTACCAGCGTGAGCTCCTGCAGAGATGACACCCGTAGATGTGCAGTTGCATTGCAGAAACCACCATAGCAGTAGCAGTTCGAGAAGTTTTTCGCTTTAAATCAGTTGTCGCCCAACCACTCATGGCTGTTTCGTTTCATGTCCCTACGCTCTTCTGTTAATGTTGTTATGTCGAATTTTTTTTGTTTAGCTCCTGTGGCACCACCCCCTTTTCAGGCTGATGGATGCGACCATTTATAGTATCAGTGCCTTCTATCCATGGATAACATACCGATGATTTCCCTGCCGGCCCCCAGGATGCGTACACCCAGTGGTCTATGTAGCGTCGGTGGCCCTGCTCTTCTTCTATCTTTCCGAAACTGGCGTACCTCGTTTCTGGTACCTGCTCGAGTCGCCAAGAGGGATAGGGAACATAGCACCTAAGCAAGCATTGCATCCTCTTTGCTGCATCCATCTATTGACGGGCTCCAGCAAAACAAGGCAACCGCATTTGAGAGGCCCCGAGTTGGTACCCGCCCCCTTATGCATGAAGCAAGGGTCCTCTAAAGACACCTCGGGTCATCTACCATAATCTGCTTGCCGCTGTCGGCCGTGGTTCGCACAACAAGGTAGCTATCCAGTGGGTCTTTTGGTAGCCAGATCACTTCTCTCTGGCTTCTGTACCTAGGCGAATACTGTATGGCATATACGTATTGGCTTAGTCGATGAGGTTAGGGAGAACTGCGCAAACTAAACATGGGGCCTGTCAGTGAATATCGGCTCTCCCCGCTCCTAGGACTCTGGGCATATACGATTAGGGGGGGAGGAGTGAAGGGGTTGTAGACGGGTTGGGCGCGGGCGACCCAAGTCGAAAACAGAACAAAACAGGGCGTCCATCGAAGGCACACAAAGTGTATAAATCCGACGTCGCATAGGCTTTCAATTCCAAAAACGAAAGACGGGCCCCCTTTTCTGCCTCTCCCTGCATGCTGCCTTGCAAAGTAGCTGGTGTACGACGTTAACAACAAACAGCAACAGTAGCAACACTCCCCGAGTGTCTTTTCCTCAGACACACCTGTTGATGCTCGAAGATGGCACAGAGACGCCATCGCCGTCCGCACCCTCGCTCACGGTTGCCCCGCGCTAATACCCAGGAGCCGCGCCGCACCCACGGTCAGTTGCCGGCCGCCAACGATCAACAATCATGGGACCGGGGAACCGTCAACGAACCTCCTCCCTCATCTGGACAGGCGGTGTGGTCTGGGTGGGCATTTCAGGAGCCACATCATGTTGGTGGAGCGTTCGACGGCGACCGTGACGGCTCACATGGGTAGGTTCTTCCCCCGCGTTATGATGCATTCCTATCAGGCTGACATGATCCTTAACTTGGCAGCAGCTTCACTGAGCCATCATGGCAGACACTCACGCAACCCTACCAACCCGATCAGCACGACGCCTCCCTCCCCGCGATGTCGCCTACAACTTCTCCGGCGGATGGCACCTCGACATCGTTTCCCGAAACAGTCCACAGCCAGACCGTGCTTAACCCGTCGGCGGCATGCCGACCCAG
This sequence comes from Xylaria palmicola, assembly GCA_022385595.1. Lineage (NCBI taxonomy): Eukaryota > Fungi > Ascomycota > Sordariomycetes > Xylariales > Xylariaceae > Xylaria > Xylaria palmicola. The sequence goes on from MU281399.1 coordinate 191,242, forward strand.
TCAGAACTGGGCCGTTGCGGCGGCTCGGGACTGGACTGAAGAAACCAGACGTTGGTCGATGCAGGCTCGCCAGGGCTCGGACGTGTAAGTTCTCTGCTCAAGTGTCGATGTGAATGTGAAGTCGCTGACTGCATCGAAGCGGACTTCCTGGGACGGACCATTACGGCAACGGAGCCTCGCCCACGGAGCACCAGGCCGAGAGCAGTACCTCTGACGGCGGCCCGAGTCCTGTGGACATGGACCACTATGTCCGTGGATGTGTGGGAGGGGAAGATGCGCCTTGGTCGCCCGAGTTTCCCTATCGAGGTCCTGGCTACCAGTAGCCACCCCGATCCGACATATATTAGTGCCGGCGTACGGTTTTTTTGCGCTCGATACCCTCCTCTCCTTGCTGATCAGGCGTCGCCTGCTTTTCCCTTGTGAATGTACTCGGCTTGTCTTTCAGTCTTTGGAACATATGTTATTAGCATTTTACTCGATGATGGCCATGACGGTTGGAGATGATTTCATGATAGGGGCATATGAAGGCGAGAAATATAACAGACCGTCAATAAGGAATTGTGACTTTGATACTGTGATGACATATTTAAATCGAGTACACAGATATTACCATGGCTAGTAGAGTAAGTGTGGTTATGGATCATAAGCAGTTGAGATAGTGATGAAGTATATGATCTGTCACACGCCAGTCAACCGCCTCCGGACCATCTAATCAAATCCCCAGCGGTATGCCCGGAAAATGGGCCTGTGCTTCTATTAATGTCCTTGAGACTTAGTACGGAGTACAGAGACATGTTTCTTAAATCTAGTCATACTTCATGCCAGACCTCGAAGACCACACCTCGCCACGTTTTCTATCAGAAGGCCATGCCAACCCAGCCATCGCTTATATCATACACCACCCTGAACCAACCTATCATTTACTCGGTCTGGGAAAATTGTCCTATGAGCGGTGAGGTCAGATAGCCTATAGCACACGTGTAGCTCGAAGTTTATTAAATGGTGGATAATTATTAGCTATGCTCAGTGCAACCTCTAATAAGCTTCCGGCATCGGCATAGCCTCAAGGAATGTCTTACCATTGTGTGATCGACAAAGGCTCTCTCGGAAACTCCAATTGGTTGACAACACCATTTCGGGCTCGGTCTATAGGAGACAATAGCTGATGAAGAGCTCGGGTCTGGGTTTTGCAAATCGCGCGTTTCGATTACGCGAGGGCGAAGCTGGGGCGACTCGGATACTTTGGAGAGAACGCTCAGTGGCTGAAAGCTGTTCAGGCGCCCTCAAGGTGGTGGCAATAGTGGGTGGCTAGACCACGTAAAAATAGAACCTTTATCAGGTTGAAAACCACGCTGCAGTAGGTAAAGTTGCAAGCAGTGTCGTAGTCCGCACGCGGCCCGCATCACGTCCACGTGGCGCTGACGAGTCCCCCTAAATAAAGACGACATCGATGGTAGATGGCTGCCTTACGGGAATAGGTTGATTGTCACGGAACGGATACGGATTGTCCCCGATCAAGCCGGGTATTACGGTACTAGCCACAACCCAGAGTACTTATATATAACCTCAGGCCTTGTGCAATGGTACTGGAAACCGCCAATAGGGCGAACAGTGACATAGATGCACATTATCGCTTGCTAGGTCTAGAACCAGTACTAGTGAGTGGGTGGTATCGAGTGAGGATAACGAGGGAACCGAACGTTCTCGAACTTGAAAAAATGACTCTGAATATGATACAGCCGCATCATCCAGGGTTTGTCAGTGCTGGACCGCTGGTGCGGATGGCACATGTGTTATTATAGATGGATCCGGCTAGGCCAGGTGCGGCGATGATAAGTCTGTGTGCTCTTTCTGCCTTTGGGCGTTTGGTCACTTTCAAAACGATACAGCATGTTGGAGAATCGGGTAACCTGTTGCGTCGAGGTGCAAAGTGTCCTTGGGTTGAAAGCCCACCCCAAAACTGAGCATGGCACCGGCTTGAAGTTAAGCGCGAGTAGCACCCCCCTGAACTCCCTGTGAAGGGAGATTGGCATGCTACTGCTGTTGAAATTCCGTGCCAGTTAAATAATGTATTGTTCATTCTGCTGAGCTATAGAAACCTGTGGCATAGCGATTTTCGCCCGTGGTGCCTCTCCTCAACCTTTATTCCAAACATGATTTCTCGGAGCGGTAACTAATAAAGCTATGCTGCTAATTAGTTTCTATTCTTCTGCAAGGAGATACGACAGAAGTATACGGAGTGCACCCACGTACTGACTCCCTCGCAGGAGCATGGCCCCGACACGCTTAATCAAAGAAATGCAACTTTGTCCCCCCAATTAACATAAGCTTGCTATCTTGTTTGCTTTTCAATAAGAATTCTAGCGGTATCTGGCTTAGCTAGGGGGTGGGGCGCTATCTAGAATAACCTCAGTGTCAAAACTGGCTTTTATCCGTCTAGGTAGTTAGACAAGATAAGATACGGTTCCAGTCCAGTAAGAGGTACCTACCTACAGGTGGGTACCCAGCGCATGTACCTCTGCCTAGCATCTCCCGACATAACATGCCACCACCTTATCACTCTCCTATTGTCAACATAGTCGAACATTCTTACAACTTTTGGGGGCGCCTAGTCCCTGGCGATAGTGAATACACTGCAATGGCTTCAAAGAGAGTCGCAGAGGATGAGACCGAGTCGAAAGCCCCCAGAACCAAGCGCCATAAGACCCGGACAGATCCAATATCCGGCCAACGGGGCGTGTTCGGGGATTTGGCGAGCGGAACAACAGCGCCCGCGGGCGATAGCGATCTGGACTGCGAGGACGACTCCGCAGCTCTGTCGTACCTGAGATCCGTGAGGTAAGATGCCCCCGCGCCCCCAGCCGGCATTCGAGTTTCGACCCCCGAGGCTAAACATATTTCCCCAGTCACGGTAGGTGGAAGCATTCATTTGGCTGATATGGTGAGTACAGGACTCAGGCATCTGCCATACCGCACGTCCTTGCCGCAAAGAAGGCCGGCCCTTCTCTCCCCCCCCAACTCTCCGAGGAAAATCGTGACGACGGCCGAGCGCTGCCGACTGATCGAACCATATACGAGGACGGCGTGGGCGACTTTCGGGGATACTACCAGGACGGCGCGTACGTAGCATACCCGGAAGACCACTGGGCCGGGGACGAGGACGACGAGGACGACGAAGAGGGCGAGAAAGACGGGGCTGGATCGGCGAGCGACAACGACCTCGACGCCTCCGAGTCGGGCGAAGATCGCCCGCACAACAGCAGCGCCGATGAAATCCGAGATGCCTACTTCGCCTCGATCACGAACCGATACCTTGCGCTCCGCAAACTCCTCCAGATCAGCCCGCCAGGTAGCGCCGTCAATGCCCTGCCCGCGACGAATCCAACCGAGGTTGGTGCGTGGAAGCGGGGAGTCGACACCTTTCGGAAGTGGGAGAACCGTCTTAAAGAGACGGATCCCCTTCCTGCTCAGGTTGCCGCGATGCACAAAGACAGCGTCTTCCGCCTGCTGCGCGTCCTTCTCGCCCGCAAGTTCCTCCGCAAGAGGACGCAGCTGCACGAGCGCACCAGCCGCTGGATATGGGCGCTGCTCGCCAGGCTACCTGACAAGGGCGAGCTCGACTATATGGAGGTGGGGTGGATCCGCGAGCTGGGGAAGAGAGCCGTCCTCATGATGGTCTCGCTGGCGGAGCTCGAAGTACTCAGGGAACATTGTGACGTTGCTGGGAGCAGTCCCGACGACCAGGATGGATACGAGGTCGGTGTTCATGTGGACGAGTGCTTTGACGACGATGACGACCTTAGTCAAGATACTTCTATTAATGCCCTCGATGCGCCTACGCCGGAGATGACGGAGGAGAATGTCGAGGACACTTCGAACCCTGAGATACTCGCTACGAGTAATCACGCCCATCAATCTCCCCGCAGCTGCACTAACGCAGACTCCAAAGCCGACACTGCACCTCTACGTAGGCCATCTCTTGACAATATTTCAGACGTCGAGATGCAATTGGACTCCGATATGGAGGACGGGGAAGTAGCAGATGAGCCCCCTTCACTGCCGTCTTCAGAGCCCATAACTGACATCGAGGCGGCAAAGGCGCAACTCTTGGCACGACTCGCGGACGACACCATCGGTGGCGGCGGCGTTGAAGAGGACAATATGTCGGCTCCTGGAACGCCTGATACCCAACATCCATCAGCCGCCCGATTGCCCGAGACGGAAGCAGAGCGCAACGTGGACATTCAGGCGGGCAATGAAGAGCAGCAGCAAGAGGAGCAGTACGAAGACGAGGCGGACTATGAGACGGAAGAGGACGAAGAAGACGCGGCCAGCGAACGCTACCGGGAGCTGGACCGCACTAGGGTCAACGAACGAGCCACGCTCAACATGATCCTCACCGTGGCCGGCGAGCTCTACGGGCAGCGGGATCTCCTCGAGTTCCGGGATCCGTTCGGCGGCCTCCAGTTCGCGTAAGCGGGCAGGCGAGTCCCCATTAATCCTCAATTTGTAGGAGAGAGAGAGTGTGCGAGTGCTTGATGATCTGGGCGTGCCTGGGTGAGTAGTATCATGCATGAGTCTTTATCTGTTGATAGCGCCTCCCCTTTGTAAATGGCTTGTACCGCATTGCTGTTGGACAAATGGCTTCAGACATGCGAGGTAAGATCTGTGCGATAGGAAATTGTAAACCTGAATCAAGCCTTTGGCTACCCGACTAAATAATACACACGAACATAACAAGAGAGACCTTTTAAACACTGCGAATGCATAACGCTTTGTGATGTAATACATTATTACGATGAAGTTCCTTCTTGAGCCTCATTCCCTATACCTGAACAATACAATCAGCTGCTCGACAGGCCAGTTACCTCCTCCCAAACCCAACGGCTGAGTTGAACATTCTGACTAAGATGCTCACCCGTGGGGGGTATTTCCAATTCCCAGTACGCCGTCCATGCAAGCCGCCGAGGAATCCTCATCCCGAATAATGCACCGTCCCCGTTCCGTGTGCCTTTGATACTTATACAAACTCCCTTTATCCCTGTACACAATATATCGTATACCCCCAAACTCCCATCGTCTTCGACCCCCTCAATGTGTTGTAAGTTATATAATTCTTGTCATCCGCGCGCGCGCGTGCTCTGTTTCCACGCCGGACTTAGGCGTCGTCCATATCGACTTCCCAGGTCGTCTGGTCCAGGAACTCGGCCTCCTCGAAGTCGCTGTCGACCACCATCAGGCCCTCCGGCTCGGGCACACGGCTGGCGGCGATCAAGGACTTGGCCCATGCCTTCGGTTTGCGCGGCACCGCGATGAGCCGGTGATTGTTGTTCGGGACGTCGGGGGCCGGGCCGTATTGCCACAGGTTCAGCTGTCCGGCCGTCTCGTCTTCCCCGTCCTCGACGTAGAGCCGCTTCCGTCGCCCCGCTGCGGAAACGCCGGGCGGTAGCGCCATGTCCGAGGCGCTCGACTCGATGGACTCTTGGCTGCTTGTCAGCCGCGGCACATCATCGTTCATGTCTGCCCCATGGAGGCCGAAGCTGAGCTGGTAGGCGGGCATCACCGGCGCGCCCGCACGTGTGCTGGGCAGAGCTTGTGTGGGGTGGTCGTCGGCGGGCTGGGTGTCCAGGCCGCCCACCTTGTGGATGCCGCAGAAGGGGAGCAGCTCCCGCGGCGAGGAGAAGGCGTTTGCGCGGGACCGCTGGCCCTCCCCCATGGCTGCCGTGGCGGGGCTTGTGTCGCGTTCGTCCCAGAGCGCGAAGGCGTTGTAGCCTTTTGTCTTGTATCCTTCGGGCACGGATTTGCGTATGCGCATGCCCACCGAGAGTAGGTTTGCCTGCACGGATGCGGGGAGCGCTGGCGTGCTGCTGGGCTGTTGTGTGGATGGTGTTTGACTGATGGGGCTGGTGTCGGGGGGTGAAGAGCCCGGCGTGCCCGTGGCTGAGGTGAAGAAGGAGGTGATCTGCCGTTGCGCGGAATCGCTGGCCGCACCGGCGAACTGTCGCTTTGCTCGGGGGGCAGACATGACTATGAGCGAATAGTATGATATGGCAAATGAAGTCGGGTACTGCGGGAGAGTGGGAGTCGAGGGCGCGTTTCGCCAAGATTACCCTCATGCAAATCTGCCACAGCCGTCCTGGTGTATGGCCCCGGAAAGGTGACGCAGATGGCGCTGTTGAGTCGAGGGGGCGGCGAGCAGTAAAGGTGTCAAGAACTAGGTAGCGGAGTACCGCCCCTGTAATGTCCCACCTAGCCTTGGGTGCGATATGCAAACGCAAAGTAACAGGATCCCGGAGCCTCGGGGAATTGGCCCGATAAGAACGAATGACGGAATGAAGGTGAAGCGCAAATGCGTCGGGATTGTGAGTGGTCCCTTGTTGATGGAGGCTGGTGAGACAAGTATGGGGCCAATGAGAGGAAATGCAAGTGGTTAGGTACGGAGTAGGATTGGGGTAACGCGTCGGCACGGGGTTCCAAGGCTGTTTGACGCGTACCGCCTCACTGGCTCTAACCTACCTACCTAGTCTAGCTTGGTAGGGTTGGTTGCCGAGCCTAGAGCCAATGTGGCTCGTGCATGGTTTTGCATCAATTACAGTTCTGAATGAATCCACTAATTTTAAGGTAGGTGGCAGTGTCACGAGTATTCATCTGGATACTGTCTACATTTGCAATGACCTTACCAACAAGGATACCATCTGCTTTCTTTGCGACTTGATAAGAATCGAGACGGTTCCGTTGCGAGACTTCTAGGCTCACACTATCAATAACATTGCACTTGACTGCCTGGAGACGCATAGTTGGTCCAAGTGTATGCCAACGACTTTCCAGACAGACGGCCCTTATGCATTCGGAAACACAGGCTGGCAACACCGCAGCGCAATCACACACGCAGTGAAGGGCCGTCTTACGAAATCACTGCACGAAATCACTGCACGAAGCACACCAATGTCAAGACGTCCGTGGAACTCCATGAATTTGCCTAGAGCAGTGAAATTAACACAAGGGCCGCTGCACTTGGGTATAGCAATCCTCAATCGGTGTTCCACGTCCTCACATTCCAGGAACCTACCCATGGCAGGCAACTCCTGGGAACGCTCATGTGGAAAGCCGTTTCCAGCTGTCCACCCATGCAGAGCTACCACCAGCTCGACGTAGATGACGGTCTCATGTTACACAATAAGACAAGAAACCGGTTGCAGAAAAAGACGATGCATGATATCAGGACCCCAAACGCCCCTTTTGTATTGGAGTACTCTTGGTATCCGTCGTCTATCTGCAGCGACGTAAATGTGGACCGTCAAAAGTCGAGAAGTGCGTGTATTCGGAAGGTCGATGCCCCATTTTCTATGCGCCCATGCCACCGAGAGAAGCTTTGCAGATATCCGAACTGTGCCATCAAGTCGTGACCAATGCCCTAATAACGAAAATAGAACAACGCGATGCCTCTACTTTCTGCGGAAAGAGCAGCCCTCGGTTAATCTGGCCTTACCACCGGTAGGTTGGCAGAGAACGGTGGTGCATCCCTGGCAGATGACGACGGTCTGTGCGTGCGAGAAGACGGTGGTGATGGTGAAGCAGCCGGGGCACTTGACGTCCATGAAGAAAGACCGGGGGGCGGGCACAAGAGTCTGCCGCTCGTATTAGATTGTTGTTGTTGCCCGTAGGAGCGAAGATGGCGAGGCGCATACCTTAAGCTTGTGCTTCTTGGCCTCAGCAGCCGGGGTAGGGTTGAGGAGGTCAACGGCGAGAACCTGCGCAAGAAGAAAATTATCAGCACCCTAGTCTCTCATCAATGGCAGCTTCATATGATCCATCGTCCAGCCGACCGCTTTCCACTTGGGCATCGAACAACCATCGAGGCATCAAGCCATCGTCGGTAGTGGGCCCCGGGGTCCTGAGGCGCATCTTGGTCGAATAATTTGGGAGTCGTCGAGAATCGGTCGGCCATGTGCTGTTGAAGCTTGATTGTGGTGGATATCGTCCGTCACCGAGGAGTCTGGAGCCCGAGAGAAAATAAATCGCTTTCAACTCACCATCTTGTCTGATTGTCAGGGACGTTGTCTTGATTGATCGATTGGCAAGCGTAATGTTGGCTGACGAAAATCTGGTCTGGGTGAGTGCAGATTTTGTGCTTGCAATGGATGGTTGGCAATGAGGGGATCAGGTCTGTGTGCGAAGAAAGTTCCTCTTGGTAAGGATCGGGGGAGCGAGGAGTTTGGTTGGCCAGCGCTGCCTGAGCGGCCCACAGAGGCAAAGAACACTACAGACCCTTTGGTGTGGACCAAATAGGCTTAGCGATGAGGAGGGCTAGGGCTTTCATCCACTTTTCCCGGGCGGCTTGGTCAGACAGTAGGCGGAGCTGGGGGGGACTGTAGAACCAGCTGCCAGCGTTCTTGCCAGCTGGGGCAGCGGGGGCTGGAGCTGGGAGGTTCCTCCCGGGAAGCTGCATTCAAGTGAGGGGCAGCTACGGTACGCTACGCAAGGGACTGAGGGGATGCCTAGGTATTAACTAACAGGCAACGACCTAGATAGCCCAAACACGAGCTGTGCAACGTATATTGGACCTGAAGGCAGCAACGCGACGTCGTCTGAAACTGGTGTCAATACTGGCCATATTTATAAGACACATCTTTGTTGCACTCCCTGTTAACTCCACCATTCTCTCTTTTCTCTGCTGTTGCCCCCAATATCTGGCAACATGGCTGCTCCAGCAGACCAAAGGATTGCTGTTCCGATCGATGACCCCAATGCCGACACGGAATGGTGCGACCTTGGACACCCTTATCCGCCATATCCATTGCTAACTTGTCCCGGAATTATAGGAACGACATCTTGCGAAAACATGGCGTCATCCCTGAGAAACCCCCGTCTCCCACTCCCCTGATCGAGGAGGCAATTCTGGAAGGCCGCCGAATAGCACACGAGAACAGGCTAGAAGGGAAGGAGCTCGACGAGCTGGATGCTCTGGAGGACGAGGAGGACGAAGCATTTCTGGAGCAATATCGGCAGAAACGTATACAGGAGCTAAATATCCTCACCAAAAAGTCAATACACGGCTCTGTGTATCCGCTCTCAAAGCCTGATTACGCCCGGGAGGTGACCGAAGCTTCAAACAAGGGTCCTGTATTCGTCAACCTGACGTCCTCGCTGGGGACCAACATCGAGTCGAGGGTACTTTCCGAGCTCTGGCGCCAAGCAGCAAAGGAATACGGCGACATCAAGTTCTGTGAAATTCGGGCCGACAAGGCAATTGAGAATTACCCCGATCGCAACTGCCCTACGATCCTTGTGTACAAGAATGGCGACATTGTCAAGCAGATAGTGACTCTTATGGCTATCGGGGGCGTGAGGACGAGCATGCTACAGATTGACGACCTTCTCGTCGAGGTTGGCGCAGTCGAGCCAAAGGATATGAGAGTGGTCAAGAGGAAAAGAGACGCAGAAGACGCCAAAGAGGAGAAACTGGCAACTAGGGGTGTCAAGAATGGGAACATTGGGCATGCAACGGTGAACGACGACGATGACGATGACGATGACTGGGATTAGGAATATCGGATGGACTGTCGACTCTCCAAACGAGATCCTCGCGTCGCCGGCGCCATATATCAAAGCCTTGAGTGAATCATCAGCATCAACGTACCCATATGACTGCACGGAGTGACGGGATTACGGGATTACGGGATTTGGGTCTGGCAAGCACGAAATGTCTTGATATACCGTCGCCCAATGCATGACCTCCCCGGCCGCCTCGACAATATCCACGACGCGGTCTGGCGTGTAGGAAAGTGGGGCTCTTCCAGATTTTGGAGACCTCCTTCTACTAGGTAGTATTAGCGCAACGTCAGTGTGGGGTTTCGCTTAGTTTCCAGTCTGTTCGCGTCTTTCTCGTCCAGACCACCGACGCGTGACCTACCACGAACTACGTCCGCTCGTCTTTGATCCGAGTGGCATTGGTAGTCGCGAGGATAGAATGAACCATGGCCGACGAGCCTACCCTCCCGAGCCTACCCAAAGTCTCATGGGACGCCCATAGCCAAACCTTCACTAATACACGAAAGCGTGACCGCGATGGCGCCGCACACGCTCTCTTCTCCAACTCCAGCGACCCCGCCATGTTCTCGAGTGACGATGATCCACACATTGACAACTACGTCAATGGACGCCATCGCAAGAAGCGCTACGTCGGGTCCTGGTTTCAGCAGATGCCAGCTTCCTCTGATTCCACCTTTGGTGAAGCCTCAGCGCCTCAGCCAAAGCCGAAACGGCCATTCGAGCGTCAATTGGATTCTGGCGTATGGATGGGGAGTGACGCATCTGTTGATTTGGATGAAGAAGAGTTCCCTGTGGAGATGGATCCGCCGCCTGAATCAAAACTGCCACAGCTGCGCAACCCGCGACATGTACCATCTGTGGCCCGCAACGAGCTGGTTATCCGCAGTGCAATTGACGCCGCTCTAGACAACGGCGATCCGTATGTCGATCTATCGTGCGTTATCCCCTATCATGAAGCCACTCATAGGAAAATAATAGTATATTTCCTGAGGCACTTCGGACAAAACTTACGGATACAAACAGATCCCTCGGTGTCACTACCATCCCTGATGACCCAATCGCCCGCCTCGCTGAGCTCACCCTAATTCCGTCAGTTGATAGAGACGTGCCTTTTGAACAGACCAATCCCAAACTAGGACTTTTTCTGTCTAACAATCGACTTGCACGTGCACCGGGTGCTTTATTTAACCTTGAACACCTAACTTATCTTAGTCTCCGAAATAACCAAATCTCAGAACTGCCTCCGTGCATTGGTAAGCTACGAAATCTACGAGAACTCAATCTTGCCATCAACAACCTTCGCTACCTTCCTGGGGAGCTTCTCAATCTCCTTAAATTCCCGTCGGTCTTGTCATCGATTCGGACTCATCCAAACCCGTTTTATCGGCCCGACTCTCGTCCCCCACCTTGTCCGGAACTGAGGACTATAGCTTCAAACGGGGAGCATGGGGACGTTCCTATCCCGCCTAGTCATATACCACTCTCGGACGGCGAGCATGTGCTGTATATTTCACCAGACTCCCGTTTGACAGAAGAGATTCATCAACAGATGTTGAGTGCTGTGGCTCCGTGCCGGTGGCGAGTTGTTCTTCTCGCAAGATCACCTGTACAATATAGTGACAGCCGCGGCTCAGTTTTGTCCAGATTCCAATTGCCCTGCGAAGATTTAGATAACGCTGCCCATCCAGGAGAACCTGAGGGCCAGCAAAATATTACTCTTGAGACTGAGGATGTCTCTGTGCTTTCTACGCCCCATATTCCAGGGCGAGTATCCGATACCCTTCCCACGTCAAGTCATGTGTTGTCGTTGTATGAATTGGCATTGAAGTCGGCTTCTCGCGCTGCACAGACGGTAAGTAACTCGAAGAGTGGTCTTCTCGCCTTAAGTGCACATCCGAGACGCTCTTCACGCCTTCTCAGTTTCTACAGAACACACCTAGAAAGGTGATGACTAACTTAATTGTTGCAGTGGGACCTAGCTTCCTACCTCCCTCCACAGGCGCCGCAGAGCATATTACGGAGCATTGGGCGACTCAAGGTGCAAAGTGCTTCGAATGGCAACTTAGGTTCCCTGCCGTGTTCCACGTGTGAGCGCCAGATTATAACACCATTAGCACAATGGATCGAATGGTGGGATATTTCGAAACAGATAGGAATATCCGGGGATGGCAAACCGATACTGGATCCCCTCAGCATGGATGCGAATGAGAACGTGGTTCCATTCCTTAAACGCGGCTGTTCTTGGAACTGTATTCCGAAGGATATGGAATTTGGGCAATGTGCACCAGGCACACTGTTGTTTTAAGAGGTGAAAAACTACTTGGTAATTTGGGTCAGTCGGCTATATCAAATGATCCTTACATAATAGTGCTGGATGTTGCTATGGCTACTTGGTACACGGTGTCATACGATGTTAAACTAAGCGTCACTGTACCGAGGGTATCCGCTTCGGAGCCCAATGTCTTGAACATGAGAATAGTCACGCGCACGCCTCCCAGCCCTCCGATCATTCCGAGAGGGCTTATCTAAACATCACTGCGCATCGACTTTTTAAAGCAGAATCGATATAGCAGCCATCGTGGTTACGTCAACATTGGGCACATTAATTCCGTATTAGCCTACCGTCCGCATGAGTTATCTTGAAACCCTCTTAACGCTACTACCAGTCCGGCGAGAGATGCGACAAACTAAGGGTATCCCCCCCTTGCTTACCTAAAAGATCCGTACACGCTAGCAGTATTTGCAGCTTACGTAATACAATATTTAAATTTAAATTATTTATATTTAAGTATTTATATACTTAAATACTAATATATATTTATTATATAATTTATATATATAATTTTTATTTAAAATAATTATTTAAATATTTAATAAAGCTTTTATATTTTTTTTATTATAATATAATAAATAATTAAAAATAATTTTAAATTATTTTAATATTAATTAAATAATAGTAAATTATTATATAATTTTATTATTACTAATAATTTAAATATTAATAATATAAAAAAAGTAATATAAATAATATATATTTAATAATAATAATAATTTTTAATATTAATAATATATTTATTTATTTATATTAAAATAAAAATATTTTAGTTAATATTATATATTTATATAATAAAATAACTTTTTATTATAATATAAAACTTAATATAAATTTATTTTTTAATAAAATAATAATTAATTATATATAATATTATTATTAATTTAATATAAAAATATTAAAAAAATTTATAACGTGGTTTACTATTATTTTACTACTATTATTACTTTATTATTTTTTGTAAAACTTTACAACTTTTTAATTTAATTACAAATATATTATTATATTTAAAATATTTAATTATATAATTAAAAGTTATATTATTATTATTGTTAAAACTATTTATATAATATTAAAAATAAATATTATATATATTATAAAGCTTTATAATATATTTTATATAATTTTATATAATAAAATTACTAGTAAAACTTTTTTTATTAAATAATATAATTTATAATATAAATTAATTTTAAATAAAAAAAAAACTATTATATAATATATATTTAATTTAAATTTATAAAAATTTTAATTTAAAATTAATAATATTAAAAATATAACGAATTTTTTATTTATAATACGTATTAATAAACGTATTAGTAAAAACTAAATATATTACTTTATATAACGTTATTTAAAATTAAAAATGCGTTTTTTTTATATATATAACTTTTAAAAAACTTTATATAAAAACTTTAAATTTATTAAAAAGTAATTTAAATTAATAAACAATATATATATAAAATATAATATTTAAAATATTAACTTTTATAATTTTAATAAAACTAGCTTTATAATAAATATTATTTATATAAATTATTATAAATACAATAAATAATTATAAATAAATAATTAAAAATAAATAATAATAATTAAGTATATTAATAATAATAAATTTATAATATTATTATTTTTTATTATATAAAATAAAAACTATTTTAAGTTTTAATATAAAAAAAAAAGGAGTAAAAAAAAATATATTAGGTAAAACAAGTAGCCGAAGGCTACACCACTAAAAAAGGTCGATTATATATATGTGGGTTAAGTAACCCCACGGCTCCCACTTGCGAGGGTGGCCACGGCTTCCACTTACAAAGGGTAGCCACGGCTTTTATCGGTGGCCAAGTGGTTAAAACTCCTTATTTTTTAAAGGTTTATATTAGTTTTAATATATTAAAACTAACTTTTTACTTTTTTAAATTATTAAAATATTATATAATAATTAAATAAATAATTAAATAATTATAAATTAAATTAAATATTTTAATAAATATATTATTATATAATTATATTTAATAATTATAAAAGTTATTTATTAATTAATTTTAAATTATATTATAAATAAAAAAATATTATTATTTTTTATTTATTTATATATTTTTTATATATTATTTAGTTTTTTAATATTAATTATTTTAGTATTTTAAAATGTTTATATAATAAATAATTAAAGTTTTTATTAAAACGAAAGTTTTTTATTATTTTTATTATTATATATAATATAACTATAATATATAAAAATATTATAATTAGCTTTTATAATACTAATTTAATATTATATAATATTAATATTATTTTATTAAAACTAAATATTAAATTTTATATATTAATATTAACTAGTTTTTTTTTTATTAATATTAATTTTTAAGTTTTTTAAATATTATATATAGTTAATAAAGTAATTTTATAGTTTTAATTTATATAAAATTACATTATTAATTATTAAAAAAGCTTTTTTAATTATAATATTTAAAATTATAAAGCAATTAATAAAAAGTATAAAAGTAATTACTTATAAAATAACTTTTATATAAACTAAAGTTTATATTTTTTAAAAAGCAAATAAAGCTTTTATAAAACGCTAATAAATTAAATGTATAAAACTTTAAAAAAATAATATATTTATTATAAAAAATATTTAAGTTTTAATTTTTAAAAAAAAATTTTAATAATTATAAAAAAAAAAAAATAATTAATAAAAAAAGTTTAAATATAATATATAAATATATTTAATAAATAAAAAATTATTAAATAAAAATAATATAATAAACTTTAATTAATTTTTTAATATTATATAATTATAATTAAATTAAAAAATTATAAAGTTATATAAAAAATAATAAAATAATAATAATAATAAAGTAATAATAAATTACGTTATTAACTTTAATTTTAAATTTTTTATTTGTCGGAACAGTATTACTATATTAGTTGTAACGCAATTCGTATAAAAAAAATCGAAATAATAAGTTTTCGAACTTAATACGAATTAAATCTCTTACTTTTGTACGGAAAGGCTTAAAAAAAAAGCTTTTTACTTTTTTGTTATACAATTAGTTTTTCCTTTTTTTTTTTAATGTAATATAGTAAATAAAAATTTATATATTTACTACTTTAAAAGTCGTACATTTAATATATATAACTTTATTTATATACTAATTAGTATTAAGCTTGAATATAAATTAATTATAAATAATAACGGGTTAATTTTAAATATAATAAAATTCCTATATTAAACTTTTAAAACTATTATATAATTATATTTAAAAACTAATTATATAATAAGTAATAAAAAAATTACTTTTTTATTACGTAATTATAGTAACTTTTTTAACTAGTAAAAAGCTTTTGTAAAACTAAAAAGAAATAATAAGCTATTTTGTTAACTAATAATTATTGTACGTATAAAGCTAATAGTACTTTTTTAATAACCGTTATATATATAAAGCTAATAATACTTTTTTAACTTTATTGTTGTGTATTTAATTAAATAATACTTTTAATTACTTGTTATATAAATAACTAAATAGTATTTAATAACCGTTATTATATACTAAATTAAATAATACTTATTAGTTTTATTTATTATATATAAGTTATATAATAAATATTATATATTTAGGCTTTTTTTTATATAAAAGTACTTTAATAAAAGTTTTTACGTATATAAAAAAGCTTTTCCTTTTTTTTTGTTTAAAAAGCTTTAATAAAAACTTTAAATAAAAAAGTAAAAAGTATTACTTTTTATTATACGAAGCTTTTAACGAAGGCTTTTTTGTGTAATAAAAAAAGAAAGCTTTTTTTTCCTTTTAAAAAAAAGGTATTTAATTTTTTTTTTATACGAAAAAGCTTTAACGAAAGCTTTTTCTTATAAAAAAAAAGTTATAATACCTTTTGTTTTTTATATAAATTATATATTATATAAAGTAAGTTTTTTAAGTTTGTGTTTTTTAGTTAAATGTTACGTATATAAAGTATATTTTATATTTATTATTATACAACTTAAAAATAAACTAAATTGCAATTAAAAAAGATTTTTTTTAATGTTAAAATAATATTACTATATTAATTGCAATGTAATTCGTATAAGAAAAATTAAACTAATAGGTTTTTAAACTTAATATAAATTAAGTTTTTTACTTTTGTATAAAAAGGCTTAAAAAGGGAGCTTTTTACTTTTTTGTTGTACGATTAGTTTTTTTTCCTTTTTTTAATGTAGTATAGTGAATAAAAATTCGTATATTTATTACTTTAAAAGTCGTACGCTTAACGTACGTAACTTTATTTAAACATTATTAAAATTTAAAAATATTAATATTAGTTTTATTATAATTAAGTTTTTAATTATTTAAAAAGCTATTTGCTTTTTTTTTATTTGTTAAAAACTTTATTTTTTTTTATAAAGTTTATAAGTAAGTTTATATATTTTTTAAAGTTTTTTTATAAAGCTTTAAATATAATTTATAAATTTTATAAATACTTTTATATTTTTTATATTTTTTAAAACTAGTTATTTTTTTATTATATTAATTTAAAAATTTTAAATTTAAAAAAATTTACTTTTTATTTAAAAAATTTACTTTTATATTTTATATTATTATAAATACTTATTAAATAAATCTTTTATATTTTTATAATATTTTTAAATAAATTAATATATTATAAAAATATATTATTATAAATTAATTAATAAATTTTTTTTATATTTTAATAATTTTTATTTAAAAACTTATTAATATATTAGTAAATTTAAATAATATAACTAAATATTTAAATAATTTTTATAATATTTTAAATATTATTTTTTATTTATTATTTAAAATAATTTATATTTAATAATATATATTTAATAAATTTAATATTATAAATTATTAATTTATAATAAAAGTTTTATAAAAATTTTTATTTTAAAGTTTATATTTTAATAATTTATTATTAATTTTTATTTAATTTTTTTTTATTTTTATTTAGTTTTTTAAATATTTATAAAACTAATAACTTAGTTAATAATATTAAAAATTATATATATTTTTTAATTAAATTTTTATTAAAATATTTATATAGTTTTTATTATTATTTATAATTTATATATAATAATAAATAATATTTAATAGTTTTATTTATTATATTTTAATAATTTTATTTTAATATTATATTTTTTTTAAATAATAATTTATATTTAAATATATAAATTAATAAATATATTATTATTTTTGTTTTTTTTTTTAAATATATTTTAAGATTTTTATTAAGTTTTATAGTTTTTATTACTTTTTTTTAATATATTTTATAAAAATTAATTTATTTTTTATTTTATTTTAAAATTACTTTTTTATAATTAAAGTATTTTTATAATATTAAGTTTAAGTTTTTTTTTATATTTTAAAATATTAAAAAAAAGTTTTATAGTTTTTTTTTTAATAATTTTATAATTATAAGAAATTAAACTTTTATTAACGGTTTAAAGTAAATAAAGTATTATTTTTAAATTTATTAAAATATTTAACTTATTAATAACTTTTAAAAAAATAAAATTTATTAAAGCTTTTATATTTATAAAAATTTTTAATATTATATTTTAATATTATAAGTTTATATTAATATATATTAATATTTTTGTTTTTATAATTGTTATATTAAATATAAGAATTAAAAGCAAGGCTTTAATAATATAGCTGTATTGTATATAAATTTATAATTGAAAAAAAAAAAAAAAAGCTATTTTATAATTGTAGTTACGAAAAGTTCAATTTGTAAGCTGTAGCCCGTATAAACCACTTATATTATCGATTACGGTAAAAATTATAAGTTAACCTTACTATAAGCCGTAGCTACTTATTCGTAATTATAATACTTAAAATTTTTATAATATTTTAAATTAATTATTAATTTATTATAATTATTTTATATTATTTTTTAAATATATTAAAATATATATTTTATTTTTATATTTTTAATATTTAATTTATTAAGTTTAATTTATTGTTTATTTTTTAATTGAAGTTTTTATTTAATATATTTTTTTTTTTAAATACTATTTTAAATTTAATATTTTTTTTATTAATATATTTTTTATATAATATATATTTTATATATATTATTTTAATATTATGTTTTTAAAATTTTATTGTTTTTATATTTAATTACAAAATTTAGATTTTATTTAAAAATTATATAATAATTTTCAAAAACTAATATTAAATAATTTATTTTATTTTTTTTATATAATATTATAAATAATTATTAATTTATTTTTTATAAAAACTATATATTTATAATTTTTTTACTTATATATTATATATATTTATATATAATATATAAAACTTATAAAAATTTTTAATATTTTTTATTATTATATATATATTATTATATATTTAACTTTTTATTATAAGTTTTATATATTATATTTAATTTTTAAAAATATTTATTTTTATATTAATTAATAAATTTACTTTATAATAATTTAATATTTTATTTTAAAATATAGTTTTATAAAAAATATATTTTTAAATATTTTTTTAATTTTTTTTTTTTTTTTTAATTTTATTTATTATAAAATAATTTAATAATTTTTTTATAATAAACTTTATTATTATATATTTTAATTATTTTTAATATATTTAATAATTATATTAAATATATATATATTTAAAATTTTATTTAAAATATTTTTTTAAACTAATTTTTTAGTTTTTTTAATATTATTTTTATATTTAACTTTAAGTTTATTAATTATTTTTTATATATATTTTTTATTTTAATTTATATAATTATATAAATATTTTATTATTTTAATTATTAATAACTTTTTTATATATAAATATTATTAATATATTTAGTTTTTAATTAAATATTAATTATAATTAAAAATAAATTTTGTTTTTTATTATTATTTTATTATTTATTTTTAATTATATTTTAATATTATAATTATTATTAATATTATTTACTATATTATATTTTTATTTTATTTTTTTTAAAGTTTTTTATAATTTTATATATAATGTTTTTTTATTATAATTATAATATTTAATTTTTTTTTATAATTTTGTTTTTTTATTACTTTAATTTTTATAAGTTTTAAATGTATTTTTAATATTATAAATAATTAATTTTGTTTTTTATTTATTTATTATATTTTTGTTTTTTTTAATTAAAGCTTTTATTATTATTTATATTAATATATATTAATTTAAATAATTTTTATTATATATTTTAAAAAATTTTTATAATAAAGTTTTATTAAAATTTTATTTTTTATTATTAGTTTTAATTTGTAATAAAATAATATAATTTTAGTTTTATTATTTATATTTAATTATAATATAATATATTAAAAGTTTATTATATATATTAATATAGTTTTTTTTATTAAAGTTTTAATAATTTTTAATATATTTATTATTTTTTTTTAAAATTTAAAAATAATATTTTTAAAAACTTTTTAAAAAAGTTATATAATTTAAATATTATATAAAATAAATATAATTTAAATTATATTAATGTTTTTTTTTATAATAAAAATATTATATATATAATATATTTATTATTATTTTTAAATATATTATTATAAAATATTTAATATATTTTAATTTAAATTAAAAAAATTTAAAATTATTTTAAAATTTTATTAAATTTTATTAATTTACTAATTTTTAAGTTTTTTTTATTTAATATAATATTTAATAATTTGTTTTTTTTATTATATTTTAATTAGTTTTTTTAATAATTATTAGTTTTTTATTTTTTTATTTTTTATATTTTATATATTTTTAATATATTATTTTTTAATATTAATTATTTTTTATTAAAACTAATTAATTATATTAATTAGTTAATTATATTATTATTTAAAAATTTTGAAATTGTTATTATTAATGTTTATATATATATTTTAAATATTAAAAAAAATAATTATTTAAATATTAATATATATAAACTTAAATAATAATTATTAAATTAACTTATTAAGATATAATAACTTTATTATATAATATTATAAATATTATATAATTAGTTTTATATTATAAATATTTTTTAAGTTAAACAAACTTTAATTAATAAAAGTTATATATAAATAAAATTAAATATAAATTATTAAACTATAAATAACTTATTAAACTAGTTTTAAAAACTAATTTAATATTTAAATTAATAAATAAAATAATAAATATTTAAATTTAAAAATTTATTTTTTAATATATAATTATTTTTTTTTTTTACTTTTTAATAATAATTATTTAATTACTTTTAGTTTTTTTTAATAATTATATTTACTTAATTACTTTTAATTTTTTATAATACTTATATTTATATAATTATTTAAATCACTTATAATAATTTATTTTTATTAAATAATTTAATTATATAACTTTAGTTTTTAATAATTTTAGTTTATTTTTTAAATATTTGTTTTTTTATTAGTTATATATTTTAAATACGTAATATAGCAGTACTATTAATTTATAATATATATATAAAAGTTAAAAAAAAAGCTTTTATAAATAAATTTTTAAAAAATAAATATTATTTTAAATTTTTATATACTTTTATATACTTTTATAACTATTTTAATAAAATATATTATATTTATAAATTTTATATTAAATATTTTTTATATTATAAATAACTTATTAATTATAATTTTTAATATTTTATATAATATACAATTTCTTTTTAATTAATATATTTATATAAAAGCAATATTTATTTAGTTTATTTAATATTAATTATAATTTATAATTATATTAAAATATAAATTTATAATATTATTTTTTTTTTTTATATTAATATATTAATATAAGTTGTATATAATATATAACACTTTTTTATACTACTGTTTAATTAAATTTATAGTTTAATTAAATAAGTAATATTTACTAATATAATTCCTTTTTTAAAAAAGGAATTCTTATATATAAAAATTTTATTTTTATATTTAAAAATAAAATATAAATAAATAATTATATAATTATATTATTTATTTTAATATTATATTTAATATTAAATTTACAAATTTTTTTTATATATTGTTAAACTAATATTTATTAATATATTATATATAATACAATTATAAATTAATAAAAAATAAAAATAAATTAATTTTAAATATAATAAAATTTTTATATTAAACTTTTTAAACTATTATATAATTATACTTAAAATTTAATAATATAATAAATAATAAAAAAATTACTTTTTTTTTATATAATTATAATAACTTTTTTAATAAATAAAAAACTTTTATAAAACTAAAAAAAAATAATAAATAACTTTATTACTAATAATATATTTATTAAATATATTATATTTAAATATATATAATAATTAAAATATTATTAACTAAGTTATTATATATAATTAAATAATATACTTTTTATATAACTTTTTTATATATAAATTTATTATATATAATAATTAATTAAATTATTAATAATTTAATAAAGTTAAATACTTAAAAATAATAGCTTATATATAAATACATTAACAAAAAAACTAAAATTTTATTAAATATTATATAATAATATATTAATTTTAATATATATAATAAAAAACCTTTTAATTTTAAAAATATAATAAAAAAGTTAATTAATTTATATATTATATATTATATTAATAAATATTAAAATAATATATATAAAAAACTTTTAAAAAAAATAAAATATTAACTTTTAAATAATTAATTATATTGTTAATTTAATAATATACAAAGTAAGTTTATATATTTAACGCTAAATACAACGTTAAAATAAAAATATTATTAATATTACTATTTGTTTATTTTTTTAAAAATAAAAAAAAAACTTATATATATAAAGTTTTTTTTTTTTAAAAAAGAATTTTGTTATTATATACTATTTATTTAACTAAATTATAACTTAGTTAAACTATTATATAAAAAAGTATTGTATATTATATATAATTAATATTAATATATTAATATTAGCTTTTTTTTTTTTTATTTACAATATTTTTTTTATATATTATTTATTTGTAAATTAAAATTAAAAAAATATAATTATATATAAGTTTAAATAAATAGCTTTTTGTTTAATTATTTTAAAAAAAGTTATTTAAAATGCCGTTTATAAAAACATTTTTATTTAAAGTATATATAGTAGTTTATTTATTATATTATTATTTATACTTTTAAAAAAGTTATTTTTAATAATTAAAATTTTAAATATAAAAATAACTTATATATTTTTTTATATATAAAGCTTTTATACGTAATAAAAAAGTATATATTATATTTATAATATTTAAAAAAAAAAAAAGTATATATTATATTTATTATATATAATTATACTTTTTTTTTTATTATATATAATTAATTTTTTTTTTTTTTATAAAAGAATTTACTACTATTTTTAATAATAATAATAATAATAATAATAATAATAATAATAATAGCTATAATAATAATAATAAAACCAGCAATTATATATTATTATTATTATTATTATTATTATTATTATTATTATTATTATTACTTTTATTTACTTGCGTTTTACGCTTTTATTATTAAGTAATATTAGTTAATTTACTAACTTTATTATTATAATTAATAATAATTATATAAAAGTATATTAGTTTTTAATAAAAAATAAAGCTTTTTAAGCTTTTATATAATTATTTTATATAAATATATATATTTTTTCTTTTATTTAGTTTTTTATTATTTAAAAATTAATTTATTTTTTATATAATAATAAAAAAAAGTAATTATTATTAAAGCTTTTTTATTTAATATTATTTTTTATATATTAATTATTAATAACTTTATTAATATTTAAATTAAGTTTATATATTATAAAAGCTATTTTTTAGCTTTTTTAATTTAAAATTAAAGTATAACTTTATATAATAACTTATATTATACTAGTTTGTAAAACAGTTATATTATTTATAATAATATGCTTTTTAAAGTATATTATTGTATTTTTTAATTTTAAAAAGGCGCGTGCGTTACGTGCGTTTAACAATTGTACAAAATATATTGCTTTTATTATAATTAAAAGAAAAAAAAAAAAAAAAAGGGGGGGAAAAAAAAAGGATTATACGTTAAACTTTTAAATATAGTTTTTTTTATATTGTTTTTTATTATTTTTTATATAATATTTAAAAAAATTTTATATAATAAATTTAAAAAAAATAATAATACTTTATTTATTATTATATATTAATAAAAATATTTTTATATAATAATGTTTTTATTATTTAATAAATATTTTAATTTATATAGTAAATTTATTAGTTAAAACTAGTATTTTTAATATAATATTTAAAATATATTTAATAAATATATTTATTAAATTATTTTTATTATTAATTTATTATATTTTTAAAAAAAAATTTTTTTATATAACTTATAAAATAATATAATATTAATTATTAATTACTTTTTTTATATTATTTTCAAGTTAATTAAATAGTTATATAATAAGTTTAAGTTTATATATATTATTATTAAAATTAATAAAAAAAAAAATAATATTATAATTTTTTAAAATATTATATAAAAAATAATAATATTATAAAATTTATTTATTAAAATACTTTATATAATATATTATATTTTTAATAATTTTAAAGTTTTTAATTTTTTTTTTATATAAATTTTTATTACTAATATAATAAAAAATTCTAATTAAAATATTAAATTTATTTATAAAAATAAATAGTTTTATATAAAGAAAATTTAGTAAAATAAATAAAAAACTATATTTTATATTCTTTATTTATTATTTAATTTTTTTATTTAAACTTTTTATATTATATAAAATTAAATTTATTATTTATATAAATATAAAAAAATTATATATTATTTTGAATTAATATATATTATTAATATATATATTTTATATATATTAAAAAACATATTATTATATATTTTTTTTATATAAAAGTTAATTTTAATAAGTTATTTAGTTTACTTTTTTTAAATAATAATAATTTTATTTTTATATATAATTATATATATATTATTAAATTTAATTAAATTATTATATAATAAATTTTATTTTAATTTTATATAAAACTTTATTTATTATAGTTTTGCTTTTTTTTTAATTAAAAAGCTTAAAATTATAAAGCTAAATATATTATTTATTTATAAACTTATAATTTTTAATTATTAATAAATAAAAGTTATATATAAATATATTTATATTTAATTACTTTAAGTAATACTAATAATATATTTTAATTTAATAAAGTTTATAATAATATATTTTTAAAGTATTTAGCTTTTAGTTTTTTAAATAATTATATATAAATTATTTATATAAAGTTATTTTTTAAATAAATATATATTTATTTAATATCTTTTATTTTATTTAATATATTATAGTTTTATATAAAAATTAATTTTAAAATTAATAATAACTATAAATTTATTTACTAAATTATTAGTAATTAAATTAAAACTATGTTTTTTTTAATATTATTATACTTTTAAATTATAAGTTTTAATTTTTTATATAAAATATAATTTAAAAATCTAAATATTTATATATAGTTTTACATTATATTAAAGTATTTTAAATACTTTTTATAAAAATAAATTATTAATTTTTTTTATATTTAATTTTTTAAAAAGTTGATTAAATATTATAATTATATTATTTTTATATAATTTAATTATTAAATTAAAAGCTTATTATTTTTTTATTATAAAAAAAGTTAATTAAATTATTATATATAAATTATTTTAATTTATAGTTTTTTATATAATAATTAGTTAAATAAACTATATTTTTTTAAAATTTTATTTTTTAACTTATATTTTTATTGTATAATAATAAAGCTTAACTTATATATATTAAAATTTAATTGGTTTATTAATTAAATTAATAATTATATTTTATTTTTTAATTAATTAAATTTTATATAGTTTTTTTTAGTTTTTCTTTTTTTTTTAAATAAGTATTTTATTTTAAAAACCTAATATTAAAATATTATATAACATTAGTTTATTTTTTTAGTTTTATTATATAATTAATTTTAATTTTAGTTTATTTTTTATATAATATTTTTATAGTTTTATTAATAGTTTTTATATATTATATTATATTTAAAAATAAAAGTAAATTTTTATAAATTTATAAGTATATTTTAAAAATAAATAAAATTAATATAAAGCTATTTAAACTTACTATATTATTTAATATTTTAATAATTATTTAAAAAATTACTTTATTATTTATATATTAATTAAATTTTATATATAAAATATTATATATATATTTAAATAGTTTATATATTTTTTTAATTTTTTTTATTATTTAATATATTTTAATAAGTATTTTTTTATATATTATTTTTATTATTTTTATATAATTATAAAAATTTTTAAACATAAAATTAGTTTTTAAATTATATATTAAGTAATTTAAAAGTTTTTAATATATATTAATTTAATATTTATATAATACTTTTTAAATATTATATAAAAATATTAATTTAAAAAATATAGCAGCTTAAAATAATATTATTATATTAATTATATAAAAAACTTAATATTTATTTATTTATATAAAATAACGGCAAGGTAGTTAAACTAAATAGCTTATAAGTTTTAAAAACTTTATAAGCTTTATAAAGCTTAATAGCTAAAATAAATAGCTAGTAAAAAACTAAGCTTTATTAAAACTTATTACTTAAATCGAACTATTATTAACTTATATAGCCCACCGCTAAATACATAGTTTACTTTTTATTTTACGATTAATATACGAATAATACTTTAATTATAAGCTTCGCTTTATTAAAGTACGCCGCCCGTAATATATAATATTTATTATTACTTTATAATTAAAATTATAATTATTTTTAATTATACATTTAAATTTATTTAATATTTTATTATATAATTAATAATAATAATAAAACTTTTAAATTTTTTTTAAAATTATTTAATTTATTTTATATTTTATATAACTAAATATTAACTAAACTTTTTTTATATAAAAGTATTTAAATTATTTATATAGTTTTTAAAGTTTTATTGTTATAAAATAAATAATTATTTTATATAATACTATATTAAAAAATAAATATTTTTATTTATATATAATAAATATTATATTTTTATTTTATTATATAATTATATTTTAAATGATATTAAAATAGGCTTTTATTTAATTAATATTTTTTAGTAAAAAAATAATAATATTAATATATTAAAATATAATAAAATATTATATTAAAATTATTTATAAATTATATTATATTAATTAATTTATAAATATTATTATTTTTAAAACTAACTTTAATTATATTTAAAGTTTAATTAATTTTTATATAAAAATATAATTTTATAAATACTTTTAATTAAGTTTTATTAATTATTAAAAAGTTTAATATGTTTATATTTTATAGTTTTTTTTAATATTTTATATAATAATAATTATAAACTAAAAATTAATTTAATAACTTTATAACTATATAATTTTCAATATTTTTCATTATTATTTAATATATAAATATATTATTTATTAAAAATTAAATAATTGTTTTTTTATATTTATAATTAAAGTAATTTTTATATTTTATTAAGTATATTAAAAATTTAATAAATAAAAAAGTTTATTTAAAATAATTTTTATATAAAACAAAATATTAGTTTTTTATATAAGCTTTTTTTTTAAAGTATATTTAATTAATTAGTATTTTTTTTTATAATATATAAAGTATTTTTTATTTTTATAAAAGTTTAAAAAAATAGCGTTTTATTAGTTTTATTATTTAAATTACTTTTTATTACTATTTTTTAAAAAAAATTTTATATAATAGTTTATATAATTTGTTTTATATATATTATTAATTAATATTATAAATAAGCTATATATAATATTATATAAAAGATAAAATATATAAAAATAAAGTAAAATAAATAATTTTTATTTATTAATTTGTTTACTTTTTAAATATAAAAGTGGAACTTTTATATATAAAATTCTTTTTTTAAAAAAGGAATTTTGCTAGTAAATACCGCTTATATAACTAAGTTTAAAGCTTAACTAAATAGTAATACAAAAAAGTATTATATATTATATATAATTAATATTAATATACTAATATTAGTTTTTTTTTTTTTAATTATAATATTTTTTTATATAATACTTATTTAAAAAGTAAATTTAATAAAAAAATAACTTTATTTTTTAATTAAAATAGCCTTTTATATATAAGTTTTATAGTTTTTTAATTAGTATTTTTATTTATATAAGCAATTTATTTATAAAAACTAGTATTTTTAATATTTAATTTAAAGTATATTTTATAAATATATTTATAAAATTATTTTTTTTATTAATTTATTATACTTTTAAAATTTCTTTTTTTTTATATAACTTTTAAAAAAATATAATATTAATTATTAGTTTTTTTTCTTATATTATTTTTAGTTTAACTAAATAATTATATAATAATTTTAAGTTTAAATATAATATAATTAAAATTAAAATAAGTTTAATACTTTTATAACGTTTTAAAAAGTTATATAAAAAATAATAATATTATTAAATTTATTAACTATATTATATAATTTATTAATTAAAACATTTTATATAATATATTTATATTTATTTAAGTTTTAATATATAATATTACTTTAAACTTTAAAGTTTAAGTTTATTAGATTTTTTATATAAAACTTAATTATTAATATAATAATAAATTTAAATTATAAAGTTAAATTTAAATTATTAATAAAAAAACTATTTATAAATACAAATAGCTTTATATAATAAAAGTTAAAAAAAATAAATATAAAGCTTTTTATTAAATTATTTTTTTATTATTTAATTTATTTATTTAATATTTTAATATTATATAATTATAATTTAATTATTTATATTATTATAATAAAGTTATTTATAACTTTTAATTAGTATATATTATTAATATATATATTATATATTTATTAGAAAATATAAACTTAAGTAAATTTTTTTATATAAAAGTTAATTTTTTTTAAGTTTTTTATTTAGCTTTTTTAAATTAATATAATATTGTTTTTATATAATAAAATCTTTTTATTATTAAATTTAATTAAATAGTTATATAATAAGGTTTTTTTTAGTTTTATATAAAAATTAGCTTATTAAAGCTTTTTTTTTTTTATATAAAAAAGTTTAATATAATAAAACTAAAAGTATTATTTATTTATATTTTAGTAATTTTAAAAGTATTTAAATTATTATATATATATAAAAAATATAAATTATATATAAATATTTATATTTTAAGCTTTTTTTAGTAATACTAATAATAGGTTTTAAATTAATATAACTTTAATTTTATTAAACTATATAATAATTATATAATTTATAAAATTATTTTAAAAATATTGGTAAATTGTGTACAATATTGTACAAAAATAAAATACACAAAAACAAAGTAAAATAAATAACTTTTGTTTATTAATTTATTTACTTTTTAAGTACAAAAGTAAAACCTTTATACGTAGAATTTTTTTTTTAAAAAAGGAATTCTGTTAATAAATACCGCTTATATAGCTAAACTTAAAACTTAGTTAAGCAGTAATATAAAAAAGTATTATATATTATATATAATTAATATTAATATACTAATATTAGCTTTTTTTCTTTTTAATTATAATATTTTTTTATATAATATTTGTTTAAAAAGTAAATTTAATAAAAAAATAATTTTACTTTTTAACTAAAGCAGCCTTTTATATATAAGTTTTATAGTTTTTTAATTAGTATTTCTACTTATATAAGTAATTTATTTATAAATACTAGTATTTTTAATATTTAGTTTAAAATACGCTTTATAAATATATTTACAAAGTTATTTTTTTTATTAATTTATTATACTTTTAAAATCTTTTTTTTTATATAACTTTTAAAAAAACATAATATTAATTATTAGTTTCTTTTTTTATATTATTTCTAATTTAACTAAATAATTATATAATAATTTCAAATTTAAATATAATATAATTAAAATTAAAAATAAGTTTAATACTTTTATAATATTTTAAAAAGTTATATAAAAAGTAATAATACTATTAAATTTATTAATTATACTATATAATTTACTAACTAAAATACTTTATATAATATATTTATATTTATTTAAGTTTTAATATATAAT
Organism: Xylaria palmicola; assembly: GCA_022385595.1. Classification (NCBI taxonomy): domain Eukaryota; kingdom Fungi; phylum Ascomycota; class Sordariomycetes; order Xylariales; family Xylariaceae; genus Xylaria; species Xylaria palmicola. The sequence goes on from MU281399.1 coordinate 220,253, forward strand.
ATTACTTTAAATTTTAAAGTTTAAGTTTATTAAATTTTTTATATA
>MU281400.1:2866-218496 GCA_022385595.1 Xylaria palmicola
CTTTGTTATATTGAAGCGCTCTTTTATTGCATTTAATTTTTTAAACCCGGTTTTTTTTTTTTTTTTGTTTCTTTTTAACCGTCCAACCTTCTTATTGGCACCCCCCCCCCCCCCCAAAAAAAAAAAAAAAAAAAAAAAAAAACCCGCATAATACGTCCGCGTCGCAATTCTTCAGTCCCACCGAGCTCTTCGGTAGAGAGACCGACAATTCCACGGGATACGGGGTAGTTACCTTTACGGTCAGAACTACACGAAAACCCGGCAAACGTCCCTATACATGGAACGGGCTTGATACAGCTGGTTTCCTTTTAGTGTGTATTGGTAGTTGCAGCATCCTCGTCGCCAGAGGCGTAGAACGTGGTTATCCTAGCACAGCCCGCCGGCTTCAATGTTATACCCTGCACCCGTTATGCTAGTGCTGCTAGTGGTTATTGGAAATCTCACAGAGGCCATACCCATGATTTGTTGTTTGGCTGCGCGTTGGGGGATCCTACACCCTCATCAGGTCCTCTCGTTGACCCGGGACTGTGACTCGAAGCTTCATCTCAGCTCGGAGTACAAGTCACAGGTACTAGGTACGTACCTGCTACCGCTAAGGCTAGGCCCGGCAGTGGGTCCTCCTCCCCTGGCGGCGCACGTTGTGGGTACCTAGGTAGGTAAGGTGCGGTAACTAGTATAGGTACTAAGTACTTAGATTAGTACTTAGATAGCGGTGGGATTCCGCTAATGCGGGGCATCTAGTTTTCACCGCCCAGGCAAAAAGTAAATATTTGGAGATTTTATTTTCATCTCTGCTTCTGATTGAACCAAGCGCTCGACGCCCATACCCAGCACAACTGTTGCGCCGATCCGCCCAACCCTTTCCACTCTTTCCCCTCCCTCGTGTTTTGTTTTCTCTGCACCATGTCTTCGAAGAGGAAAGCCGATGATTTTATCTATACCCTGTCGGATAATGACGAAATTCCCGGCGACGAAGAAATAATCGAGCCGAACCCGCCCAAAAAGAAGGCCAAAAAGTCAAAGAAAGGCGCCCGGGCTGCCGAGGACGTTGAGGACGCCGAGGAAAATGACGGCGTCTGGGGGAAGAAGGAGGAGGACGATGGTGCCATGGATTCCGATTTCGAATTTGTCGAGGACAAGACCACCGATTTCAGGACCGAGGACTTTGCCGGCTGGGGCTTCGAAGACGTGCGGAAGGCAATGACCCAGAAGAAAGTCATCGATGTCGACGAGATTGTCCGGAGGCGGAGGGCTGGGAAGGACCAGCCCGCCGAGGCCGAAGCCAAGCCCGAGTCCGCATCCGAGGACGTATCCGAAGACGATGTAGACGACGGGGACCTCGATCTGGACGATGACGACGACGAGGTGCTGGCCGACGATGGCTTCGGTATGGGCGCCGCCTCGGACGACGAATCGGGAGACGAGGCTGCCGACGAAGATGAGGACGAGGTGGGCGGAGATGCAGAGGAAGACGACGATGCGCCCTCCGACAACGAGTCCGTGGCGACTGCTGTTGACCATCCTGATGATACGGAACGGTCCGATGCTTCAGACGACGACGAAGAAGATCCTGAAGAGGCTGCTAAACGCGAGGCCTTCTTTGCTCCCGAGGACAAGAAGACGTCGGGGAAGCAGGGTGGCCAGTCATCTTTCCAGACCATGTCACTTTCCCGCCCAATCCTGCGCGGCCTCAATGCCGTCGGCTTCAGCACACCTACTCCCATCCAGGCCAAGACGATACCCCTCGCCCTGGAAGGCAGAGACCTGGTCGGTGGTGCCGTGACGGGCTCAGGCAAGACGGCTGCCTTCATCGTACCCATACTAGAGCGACTACTCTACAGGCCGAACAAGATACCCACCACCCGCGTCGTCATCCTGGCGCCCACGCGCGAGCTGGCCATTCAATGCCACTCCGTTGCCACCAAGCTCGCCAGTCATACCGACATCAAGTTCTGTCTGGCAGTCGGCGGCCTGAGCCTCAAGGTGCAAGAGGCCGAGCTGCGCCTACGGCCCGATGTCATCATCGCCACGCCCGGACGGTTCATCGACCACATGCGCAACTCGGCCAGCTTTGCCACCGACACTATTGAGATCCTCGTCTTGGACGAGGCCGACAGGATGCTGGAGGACGGGTTCGCCGACGAGCTCAACGAGATCTTGACCACGCTCCCCAAGTCCCGACAGACCATGCTCTTCTCGGCGACCATGACCTCGTCCGTTGACCGCCTGATCCGCGCCGGCCTCAACAAGCCCGTGCGGGTCATGGTGGATTCGCAGAAGAAGGTCGTCGACAAGCTCGAGCAGAGATTTGTCCGGCTACGGCCCGGGCGAGAGAAGAAGCGCATGGGCTACCTCCTTCACATCTGCAAGACGATGCATACGGAACGCGTCGTCATTTTCTTCCGGCAGAAGAAGGATGCGCACAAAGCGCGCATACTCTTTGCCCTGTTCAACCTGTCCTGCGCCGAGCTGCACGGTAGCATGAACCAGAGCCAGGTAAGCTCCTTCACCCCCCCACCCCCCCAGCTCCTTTCCCTGTCCTTCCCGGTTAACCATGTTCCCAGCGAATCACGAGCGTCGAGTCCTTCCGCGACGGCAAGGTCAGTTTCCTCCTAGCGACCGATCTGGCATCCCGTGGTCTCGACATCAAGGGGATCGACACGGTCATCAACTACGAAAGCCCCCAGACCCTCGAGATCTACGTGCACCGCGTGGGCCGCACGGCCCGCGCCGGCCGCTCCGGCGTGGCCGTTACGCTGGCTGCGGAGCCCGACCGCAAGGTGATCAAGGCCGTGGTCAAGGCGGGCAAGGCGCAGGGGGCCAAGATCAGCAGCCTCATCATCGAGCTCGCCGACGCCGACGCCTGGCAGGCCCGCGCCGATGAGCTGGCCGACGAGGTCACCGCCGTCGACCGCGAGGAGCGCGAGGAGCGCCAGCTCGCGCAGGCCGAGATGCAGATCCGCAAGGGCGAGAACATGGTGCGCCACGAGGACGAGATCAAGGCCCGCCCGAAGCGCACCTGGTTCGAGACCCAGGCCGACAAGAAGAAGGCCAAGGAGGCCGGCCGCGCCGAGCTCAACGGCTTCCGCGAGGCCCTCAAGAAGAAGGGCGGCGGCCGCCTCAGCCACAAGGACATCAAGAAGCTCGACGCCCGCGCCGCCCGCAAGGAGGACGCCGAGGGCGCCGGTGGTGCCGGCGGCGGCGTCGGCGGCGGCCGCATGTGGAAGAAGGGCGCCGCCGAGCGCGCCGGGAAAGGCGCCGTGCTGAACTTTGCCGGGGGGGATAAATCGAGAGGCGGAGCCAAGGGGAAGAGAGGCCCCTCGGGCCCCGGTGCCAAGCCGAGCGGGGTCAAGAAGGGGAAGCCCGGGAAGAGGAGGTGAGCGAGGCGAGATACGGCGAGAAGAGAAATCAGGAAGCCGATTCTATAAGCGGAGGCTACAACTAGTAAGAACCGATCTGGCTAAGCTCCCTAATAAATGTCATTACTCAAGTGGTAGTCTAAAGCAGCAGAAGATGAAAAACTGTTGCATCGCGCCAACGGTCGGTACGAAGACGGTGTCTAATTGCTCTTTTTCGTATTTTGCTTTACCATTCATTAATACATGACATGTTTGGTTCGTAACTGCAGTACAAAGATAGTATATACTCTTATGGCTCAAGTCAGTCAGTCACAGCAGCTTACAACCCGGCGGCGTCCCCCGTCCCTCTCTGCCCTTCTCACTTGAACGTCTTAACCATGCTTCGTCCTTACCCCATCGTTGTATTTCCCCCAATTCTACGACCCACGCTCTCTAGCTTGCAGTTGCAGCTCCTTCATAGTCGCCCGGACGATGCCCACGGCCTCAGCGACGACGTCCTCGCCGCGACGCCACGTATACAGCGGCACGCCGACCTGGCCGAGCGAGTCCTGTGCCCTCTCCAGGCGGCGTCGCCAGAGCTCCAGCTTCTTGTTCAGGGGCGCCTGGTTCGGGCTCCCGCCCGCGCTCGGCGGTGTCGTGGTGCCGCCGGTGCTGTTAGTGCTGGTCCTCACGACGCTGCCGGGAAGGGGGTTGGCGTCCATGTCGGAGTCTCCCGTGCGACGTCTACTGGGCTCCGTGATGCCGGAGGGCGTGCCACGGCGCCGAGGAGGCGGGGGAGGTGGAGGAGGAGCGATATTTATTTTCGTTGACTCTGAGGATCGAGTGGGACGACTCGTGCGGCCGGGAGGTGGTTCGAGTATCTGCTCGGACGAGTTGTGAATTTGCGATAGGGGGTGAAGAGACGCCGACCTGGTAGACGACTCTGAGCCCGGCGACGGACGGCGGGGTAGGGGTGGGGCGGGAGGTCTCTTTCGGCCGTTGGAGTCTTGGGTGGGTATGGCCCGGACCGTCACAGCGCCTTGCAGGGCTGAGGGCTTTGCCGGCCTAGGGGGGGGCTTACGGCCCTGAAGACTTGCTGTTTGTCCGGTTTGCCCCAATCCCGAGTCTACCCTCGTCACGGGCTTTCCCCTTATTTCGGCGCCGTATGTCGCTACAGGATCGTCTGAGAAATCTATCAAGTCGCCCATTTCGGGATCCTCGGACTTGGACGGCGCTGTGCTACGAGGAGGCAGGACTGGCCTGCTCGTTGTGTCATATCTTGAAGTGCTCTGGGATCTCTGATCCTGAGAGATTATCGTCGGTTGTGAAGCGTATTGGCTTTCGCCGGTATCGTACGCCGCGTCGAAATACCCAGGCTGCTCTGGTGTGGTCACGTCTCGGATGAAAATTCCCTTTATCCGGCCAGGATAGGCGATAGCAAGCTCAGTGTATACCTCTAGATCGGCCTCACCGCTGTCTCCCACGAGGAGAAATTTCCTCTCCGGAAAGTCATTCATGATCTTTTCCAATGTTCCCTTCTTCCGTTCCGCTACGGGCTCAAAGATACCCTGAAGCATGCCATTGTACCGTTTCAAGTGTAATGAGCCAGGCGGCAGATTAGCGAGCTTGAAGTAGGTAGCGAGAACTGGGTACAGTTGCCATGGACTATTGGAGCAGTAGTGTATACTGACGCCCATGTCATGTAGGCAATTGTACCAATCCTTCACGCCGTCAATGGTTAAGTCTTTGAGCTCACGCACAAAAGTATTCCGAAAAATCTCCTTGGCACCCAGGGCTATATTAGAGCGTTTAATAGTATCATCGATGTCACTGATCAGGCTGATGCCTCGGGGCTCAATGACATGTATAGGCTCCGTGCAGGCAATGTCTTCCGTTGCCAAGACTCGAACATGGGTTGGTACGAAAGGGAGTGCTGCTCGCGAAACGAAGTGGCCGGAATCGTCGGTCATTACAGTGCGTGATTGAGCGTCGCGATCATTGTAGAAGAAGAGTGTGATGGGCACTTCAACCATGGGCGTCGTCATGAAGGGTCCGATTCGCGCCATCAGATTGGCGTTTGCGACGGCCAGTTCCGCGTCGCTGAGAGCAGAAGTGCCAGCCGTATTTGTCCTCGCAGGTGGCGTAGGAGAAGCCGACCTGACCTTTGGCGTCGTGCTTCTACTTGGCTGGTGCCTACGTACATCGCCTTCGTCCTCGGAGGACTCGTCTTTGGGCCTTTCACTATAGTCTCCCTTTTGTGCAGCTTCTTCTTCGGCGCGTCCTTTACGCTCAATTTCTTGAGCTTCGCGTGAGATTCTTTCTCTGTCCCGCTGCTCCTCATTTCGCTGATGTATGCTGGATATAGATGAGTCGGTGTTTGTTGTGCTATCAGCCTGCTGCAGTCTAGGAGCGGGAATGCCGCTTAATTGTCTGGCGAGTCCAATGAGAATTCGATTGCGCCGAGTCATGGGACCTTTGTGCGGAAGGTAAAGCCATCCTCGTACGTCGACGTCTACAACAGCCTTTCTGTCCTCGTCGCGGGCCCATTCACGGCGCCAGTACTCCTGGTCATTCATATCCGCGCTCGAAGGGGGCGGGGATGGAGTGGCATGAGTATACTGCCTCGGCTGCTCAACGCGCCGTTTACCATAGGACGGAAATAGAACCATCTGTTCATTCCCTTTTGTGGTGATGGTAACGTCGGGAAAAGACCCCGGAATAGTCATGTTAGAAATCTCCGGGAGATCGATCTCGCTCGACCGTGTCTGGTTGTACGACTCCTTGATCTCATTAACAGCCACGGCGCCAGCCCTGTAGACGCTGCCGGCCATAGCAGCGAGGCGCCTTCGCCTTGCGCCCCTCTCACGGCCACCGTCGGCGCCATAGTTGCCACTCCCGAGGCCCAGCCCCGGAACGGACGTCATATTCCAAGCGCGCGTTTTAGTCCCATGCTTTATGTTCCTCGCGGCGGGCTGGCCCAGAAACAGCCGCCGGGCGTAATCGACAAGCCGTGACTGCTCTTGGCGACGACGCTGCTGCTCGAGGATATAGCGGTATATGTGACTCTGAAAGCGGTGCTTATAGTAGGGAAGCGTATCAAGGTGGAAGCCAATGAGGTTTTCGCGATATAGGTTTCGTACGCTTCGCGGGAAGAGGTGCCGGACAAGGCTCAGTCGGTGACGGGGGTACGACCGCTTGAAGAAGCGGTTGGGAGACGCCAGTATGACTGAAGGTACCGGATCTCTCGAATACGAGATGCAACGAGGCTATAGAAGTGGGTCAGGCGGTGGAGGCCGAAGAGCCGTGCATTGGACACATTCAACCCTAATAGGTAAAGGACGACGACGACGGCGGCGGCGGTGGAGGAGAGGATTGGATCATAGAGTTGCCGGTATTCATCAGGACGAGCAAGTGGCCATTAGGTCGGTCTGTTGTTCCTTCGCAAAAGCAACGGCAAGGCCGGGGAGAGGTCGGAGCAATTCGAAAAGGCGAAAGAGGCGGGAGCTACTCGGCAATCAGGTTAGACTTTGGGCAAAGTCTAGATAACTAGAACTCCAAGGTGAGCGTCGACAGCGCAAGTGGGAGGCATGGCATTCGTTATGGTATGGCGACCAACCTGGAAGGATGTGACATCAGAGAGGTGCATTCTGTAGTATCGGTAATGACCCACTCGGGGCACTTGCAGCGCCATGTTCGGCAATGCTCATTGGTCACAGGGTGGGCTCCACTTACCGAGTGTGTAGCGGGAAAGGGCCTGGCTGCCTAAGCAGGTACCTGTCTAGGTACCTACTTAAGTACCTAGTGTGCGCTTCTCCCCCGAAGCCAAGGTCCCTTGGTTAGGTATGTACTGTAGGTACTTACTGGAAAATAAGGCACAAAATTGTACAATAGCGGGCAAGTTACAGTGCCCTACAGCGGGTGATTGGGCGACGACGTGGCGAGCATCGACCTGTGACCTGTGTAGAGGCTCTCTCATTGCCGGCACTAAACAAAAGGCCTGATTCGCAACCAACCCGTCGAGAGTGGGCAGCAGAAGAAGTCCATCACCATTCTCCTCTCCTCTCCTCTCCTTTCCTCGCCTCTCAGCCTTGCCGATTCTTTCCCAGTGCTCACCTGGCATAGCACATTCCAAGCCTGCGGTTGCACCTCTTGACCACAACCCCACAGCATCCACGCTCCTTAGGACCCTGCCTACGTGCACTGGTACACCGCGGCCCCATCCACTCAAAGGATCATCGCCTGTTCCCGAGATCTGCGGACACGAGACAGAAAGACGAGGCAGCCATGGGAGAATCAAGGTAAGTTGCCCGGTCACGGCGTGCCTCGCGCATGCACACGCGCGACGCAAAGCAACGCCACGCCACGCAACGCAAAGCACTACGGGCTAACACACGGTCTGTTCTTGGTCTTGCGCAGACAAGAGCTCGTGGCATGGCTCAACAGCCTTCTGCAGCTCAACATAACCAAGGTCGAGCAATGCGGAACCGGGTAAGTTCGCAACGGGGCGAAGCAGAGAAGCAGAGAAAGCAGAGAAGCAAGGGAAGAAAGAGAAGCGCTGGCGTCCTGTCCTCGCGAAATCAACCCCTCCCCCCTGCTTCTTTATTTTCTTTACCCCTCCCCCGCCACACAGACATCATAGCTAACGAGGCTGGTTGCGCCCGCCATGTAGTGCTGCCTTGTGTCAGGTCTTCGACAGCATCTTTCTCGATGTGCCCATGTCGCGTGTCAAGTTCAATGCGAATGGTGACTGGGCATATGTTCAAAATTTCAAGGTCCTACAAAGTCAGTCCAGCTGCTCCCTCCCTCCGACTCCATCTCCCTGCTGACGCCCGCCCTTGCCCGGCCGTTGCAGATACCTTTACCAAGCATAAAATCGACAAGCCGATCCCCGTCGAAGCCCTGACCAAATGCAAGATGCAGGACAACCTCGAGTTTCTGCAGTGGACCAAAAAGTTCTGGGACCAGTACTTCCCCGGGGGCGACTACGACGCCGTGGCGCGCAGGAAAGGAGGTACCCTGCCGCCCGGCGGTCCCAGCGCCCGCGCCACGTCGAGCAGCGCGGCCGCTCGAAGAGGCACAACCCCTACCACCGGCCCGCGTCTCGGCGTTAAGGCCGGCGCGGGCGGTGGGGCGGCGTCTGCCGCTTTGCTGCAGGAGAATGCCACGCTCAAGGAGACGGTGGTGGGCCTCGAGCGCGAGAGAGACTTCTACTTCAGCAAGTTGCGGGACATCGAGCTGTTGATCCAGCAGGCTGTAGATGATGATCCGGAGCTCGAGAAGCAGGAGGATGGCCTCATCAAGCAGATCCAGGCGATATTGTACTCGACCGAGGAGGGTTTCGAGATCCCGGCCGAGGGAGAAGCAGTGGATGACCAAGAGACATTTTAGATGGCTAGACGGGAGACTCGCTGGCGCTTTCCATTAAGGCGTACGAAGTAATGAGGAAGACGGAGGCCAGCTACTGGGAGGTAATTTGGGCGCAAGGGGGCCTGTAATGAAGGCACCATAAAAGGAGAGGTTTGCACAGCGGCGCAGCTACTCGCCAGACGACAAGCTACTGGTCAAGATGCGGTGGCCTCGGCGGGGCGTTATCGGGCGCAGAGGAGGAAGACGCCGGGCCAGGATAGCACTCCCTTGTCTCGGGTGGCGCAGCGTTGCTTCTTGTGAAGGTTAGGTCGATATATATCGGACAAAGAAAAAGAAGAAGCATTTAAACCAGCAGTACACGAGACAAAGTGTCGTCCCCTTCTTCTCTGGCGGTGATATATCTGATGTCTTTTGGCCGTTCTACTACTTGGCACTCGTTCCGGGTCGTGACCCTGTTCCCGTATACCCCTATCCATTACGACGCTCTTCCGAACCGGTCTGCAGCAGCGAGTGATGTGACGAGGTCCGGTGGGAAAGCACGTAGAGATGGAACCTAAGTAGGTAGGTAGGTAGGTAGACAGGCAACGGCGCACTACAAAAGGTACCTCTCCCTACCTCTTTACCCAGGCAGTCCTCGCCCAGATCTAGGTATGTGCTTGCTAACTGGATAGCAGCCGCGGCCGCGTCGACAGCAGCATTAAGGTTCACCGGCGCAAACGAACAGCCCAAGCGAATCTATCTACCTTATCTGGTACCTACTGGAGAGGCGCCTACCACCTCTGACGTTAGGAGGCCTACAGGTAGATGCTTCCTGCCATCTTCATCCCCCACAAAGGCGATACCCGTCTCGTCCCGTCCCGCCTCATCACCATCACATCACATCACGTCCAACCCCGTATGACTCTTCCAGCCTCGCCAACCAACCCAGTATTTTCAGCAGGCCAGCAGCCCATGTTCCCGCCGCCTGCTTCAGGTCCTTGATCTCCTATCGTATGACATCAGTAGTACCCCGTCGTGATCGCCTGTGGGATACATCGCAGCATCACAATGGCCTCAACACGACGCCGCCCGACGCCCACTGGCGGTACTCAGTCCAGCTCGAATTCGGCGGCGACGGGGACGGAGACAGCAACAGCATCGGCAAACAAGATCCGAGCGCACGATTCGCCCGGGAAAGGACGACCATTCGACGGGAGAAGCCGGTTTGTCGCGCCGAGGGGGAGTTCCCGCCATCTACATAGCCAGACCGCTTCGCCTCAGCGAAGCTCTCTACGCCGTGCATTGCGCAACAGCCTCGTGTTGTCCGATGACGCCACCTTGTCCCCTTGTAGAAACGCAAGAGTGCCGCCCATTTCCCCCATCAGCACGCCCCTATCAAAGCCTGCTCCCATTTTGGCCCTACACCCGAGGTCTCAGCGCAGCTCGCTTCGGAGAGCCATCTACGAGAGCCTTCAAACAATACACACCGACTATGATCATTCGGCTTCGCAAGCAAACGACTCAGCATCTACTAAGAAGCCGAATACCGAGACTTGCGATCAAGCTACTGGTGAGGGGGCCACAAGGGGGCGAGTCCGGAAATCCCTAGCAGATCCAGAATGCAAGGCCGTGCTACTCACAACGCCCCAACGGAGTTCCCTTCGACGGGCTGTTCGTGAGAGCCGTCATGCGGCTGTAGAAAGCCACATCCATATGACACCTGCGCCCCGCAAGAAAAAATCTAGTCAGGCCATTGTTCTGGCGAATACTGCTGAAGTAGCACTGTCGGAACCTGTCAGCCGAAACGAGGGCCCTTTGTCGCTGTCGAACTCAGAACCAAACTTGTCAACGAAGCTTACGCCGTCCCAACCCTCGCACTACACCCTTGAACCACCTTCTCTACACCCCTCAAGCCCGAGCTTATGCGTTAAACCGCGCTCGCCTACAAAAGCCGCCCGACATCAGTCTTCTAACGTGGCAGGTAAGGACAGAAATGCTCCGCATGATGGGAATCTTCAGAGCCGCCCGAGCGATACCCAATCGACACCAACAGCCAAAGGCTGGCACGGGGTGCGCCAGATCTTCAACGAAGTCCCTGGAGGGCTCTACCTGGTGGAGTGGGAGGGACGAGATCCCCGGACGGGAGTCAAAGTAAGTAAGATTCCACTGTTGCTGTGCTGGGTTGGGAGTCCATTTATCGGGACCACGGACGTTCTTGATGAAGATATATCTGTTTAAGAACACCCCTTCTTCGTTGGCTCCCTAGTCCCAGAGCATGACTAATATCTGACTTTTTAGTGGCCCGCATCTTGGGTACGTTCATTCCCCAGTTCGCCCCTTATTGCTCGGAATCTGGGTAAAGCCCACCACTTCCTGCTCCGGTAGATTTGGTCCCTGACCCAAAATACCATACGAGTAGCGACAAAGGAGTGGGAATTCTACATGAGTGCTGACTATTCTACTTAGGTCAAGGCTGAGAACGTCTCGGCGAGCGCAATCCACGACTGGGAAAAAAGGAAAAGGGTGAAGCGCTACTTCCTGGCGGATAATAACGGTGACGAGCATGATTACAACGAGTTATGAAAGCAATGACGGCGACGGCGCTTCTAATATCTTAATAGTATTATTTAGACAGGTTGGTCCCAAGAAGGGGGCTGTATTATTCACAGATATGAACGAGACCTCGGCTTGCTTATTTTATTAACCAAGGTCGGCGTTTTTAATGAAATAGCTACCCTCTCCCTTTATTTTGAGACTAGCTATTACACCATTAATTGACTATCGAATATTTAATTGGCTCTTGGTTTATGTTAATTATTTGATATTATGGAATCGCAAATACTGGTTAAGCTCGAAATATCGATACACAGAAACAAGTATCACTAATTCCCGAGTGCTGCCTAAGCAGATGATACACAAGATTGAGTCTTATTTTCGTGACCCATAGTGGCAACAGCCATACACGCCAATAACCGGAGGAACTATTCAAAAGCTGGGAGTAGGTATTGGGCTATAGTTCATCACAACAGGATACTCAGAACCTATGCTACCCTAATTTGGTCGAAAGACATTGGTAGGCAGACAGTCAAGACACAATAACATGATCAGTGGACTGTTGGCCTTCCTGGCCCAACTGAAGACAAGTATACTACAATCTACAGGTACAGATATATTTAATAATATACTACAATGCCTAAAATGACAATATTCTAGCCAACCCTGGCCGAAACACCCACCCTCAAGTAGAAGGTGAAGCAAGACGTACTCAGACAGGCCAAGAGATAACCCGGTCGCAACATATAGGGAATTCATCCTTTCCGACAGGATACGGATAGTAAAAAGGGGTCCATTGCAGTGCAGATACTGGCTCTTGAACGTAGAATCATGGGATTACCCACCCTAGCGCTTATGAAACTGGGCGGGTAGACCAGAAGACAACTCACGTCTTATACGAATACGAATACACCACAGCTCTCGCTCACCCCTGAATGGGAAAACTGATGCCTGGGACATCTAACATTTCTAATTTGACGGATGCAAAGAGGTAAATATAACATTATTATCCTGTCAAGTGACTCTGTTCTGTGTCTCTTCCATCATCTTCACCTGAACTGAGAACGCAGAGCTGGACGTAGCAGATCTATTTAATGTATCCCTTTTCCGTAACTAACTAATTGTCGCTCACTCGATACATTTCACATCCCCTCCTCTCTCTCGTCCCTAAAAGATGGGCTTTCACTATTTAGTCCGCACCGCGGCGTCCATCGTCATCGCCCTCCTCACCTGCATCCTCGTCAACGTCCTCCGGCAGCAGCTCCCGCGGCGGCGGACCGAGCCGCCGCTCGTCTTCCACTGGGTGCCCTTCGTCGGCAGCGCGCTCGCGTACGGGACGGACCCGCTAAGCTTCTACCGGCGGTGCCGGGCGCGGCACGGCGACGTCTTCACCTTCGTCCTGCTCGGCCGGCGCCTGACGGTGTGCCTGGGCCCGGACGGCAACGAGCTCGTGCTCAACGGCAGCGCGCGCGACGTCAACGCCGAGGACGTCTACGGGCCCCTGACCACCCCCGTCTTCGGCCGCGACGTCATCTACGACTGCCCCAACGCCAAGCTCATGGAGCAGAAGCGCTTCGTCAAGTTCGGGCTCACGCGGCGCGCCCTCGAGGCCCACGTCCCGCTGATCGAGGGGGAGACCCTCGCGTACCTCGACGCGAACTTCGAGGGCGCCGCCGGGAGGGTCAACGTGTCGAAGGCCATGTCCGAGATCACCCTCTTCACCGCCGGCCGCGCGCTCCAGGGCGCCGAGGTGCGGCGGAAGCTCACGGCGAGCTTCGCCGGGCTGTACCATGATCTCGACATGGGCTTCCGCCCCGTCAATTTCCTGGTGCCGTGGGCGCCGCTGCCCTGGAACCGCCGACGGGACGCGGCGCATCAGAAGATGCAGTCGGTGTACATGGAGATGATCAACGAGCGGAGAGGAAACGGGAATACCAAGGGGGCCGGGAACGAGGATGAGGAGCTGGATATGATAGCAAACTTCATGCGCTGCAACTATAAAGATGGCCAGGCTCTTCCTGACAAGGAGATCGCCAACTTGATGATCACCCTGCTCATGGGTGGCCAACACTCCTCTTCGTACGTTCTCTCGATCTCGTGTGAGCTGACAAATACACACTTCGTCCTACCTCGCTACATCTGCACTCGAGATACACGGGTCGCTAACACGGTCTCGACAGATCAACCAGCGCCTGGATCATACACCGCCTCGCCTCACAGCCCGCCATTGCCGAGGAGCTCTACCAGGAGCAACTACACAATCTGGGCCCGAACCACGCCTCTCCTCTCCAGCTGAGCGACCTGGAAAACCTCCCGCTCCTCTCGAACGTCATAAAGGAGACGCTGCGGGTGCACTCCTCGATCCACACGCTCATGCGCAAGGTGAAGCGGCCGATCCCGGTCCCGGGCACCGCGTACGTCATCGCGCCCGGCGCGATCCTGGTGTCCTCGCCCATCATGTCGCACATGAGCCCGGCGCACTTCCCGCGCCCGGAGACGTGGGACCCGCACCGCTGGGACGACGGCAGCGGCGGGCGCCTCGACGCGGACGAGGACGAGGGCGAGGTGGTGGACTACGGCTACGGCGCGACGCGCACGGGCACGCGGAGCCCGTACCTGCCCTTCGGCGCCGGGCGCCACCGCTGCATCGGGGAAAAGTTTGCCTATCTGAACCTGGCCGCCATCGTCTTGACCATGGTCCGGCGCCTGAAGCTCGGGACGCTCGACGGCTCGGCCGCGGTGCCGCCGACCGACTACACGTCTCTGTTTTCCCGGCCCGTCGCCTCGGCTGAGATCCTATGGGAACGGCGCGCTCCTGGGTCATAAATAGAGGGTGGGTGAGCTAAAAAAAAAAAAAAGAGGAAGGAAGAAAGAAAGAAAGAAGCGGGAGAAGGTGAGGGACATGACTAATACCCTTTTGTCCCCCCCTCCTGGTGACAAGCCAGCTGTTTTAATTTACTGCTTCCACGATATGAGCTTCCAACCTTGAAATCGATACTCCGTATCTGCGGCTGGGGAGGGGGGGGGGGCAAGGAGGTTAATCGAGTAGGGCTTGCGCTCCTATAGTGACACTAGGATCAAGGCTCATGGACATAACTATCTCGAGTGGCACTCGTCTTGTATTTAATTCTAAGATGATGGATAACAACGTCGAGGGGCGCTCTTAGAAGCTAGCCTCGTGTGGATGGCATAATCTGGGTCTATCTAGGTATTGCGGACAAGCAACATATATCATATTCTCAAAGAAACATGACTAAGCCAACTTATAGAGTCTGTGCGCGATATACTCGAGTATAAGGAATGCCGTCGGTACGCCAACTCATCTACAAAGCTCTACTCCGTATACATGAGCGCGCTTCGACTCTCTGGGCTGGTGCCGCTGCGAAGAGCACCAGCGTCATCTCAATCAACGCCACCGCCCCTAGTATAAGTGCGCCCCCGGTTATAACTTTTAATCAGGCTCTCGTTGACGTTACGGCTTATCAGTTTCCCCTATATTGGAAATGGCTCTAAGTATATCTGTGATTTCATCACCCGGATTTGGTACGAGTAGAATGTTTTGGCGGCTCGTTCAACTAGCCTACAATACGGAGTATGTGCGCTGGCGAATACGAAACTTGCAGATTAACAGCCCCAGCAGTGACCAGATTGAATAAACCCTTGTTTGTTGGAATTAAGCTAGTATGAAATAATAACTCGTTGCCTGAAGCGCAAGAAAGCCAAGCGCAGCCGATCTCAAAACAGTTGATGAACTATTCCCCAAGCAGCCAAGATGAACACCTTTTGCCCTCCCCAACCCCGGGGAATTCTATCGAATAGGTGCAGGATGATTACAACAGCAAAAACAGGCCGTCCCCTCGCCGCGTAACCCATTTTAAAAGAGTCCAAAAAAAAGACACTACAGGCATCTATACTCCCCGCATCCCAAGCCTAGGTACTCAAGCCACAGCGGTCTTATCGTGAGGCGTGAGCGGCAGGGTGAGGGGCGCGCAGTTGATGGTGCGGGAGGAGTAGATCTCGCCCGACTGCCAGTCGGGGTTCTGGTAGTTGGTCGTGTTGCAGTCGAGCGTGAGGTTGACGGCGCCGTAGCCGGTGAAGGTGACACTATGTATTAATCCCCCGTGTCAGACAACCAACCTACTGTGCCGCGCGATAATCGCCGGTGGGTAAGGGGAAAAAAAAAAAAAGGGGGGGGTCGCCGAGGGAGTAAGGGGATGAAAAAAAAAAAACCAAAAAAATAAATTCCCCAAAATAACTTACGGATACTGCGGATCCTCGTCGCGGCAGGTCCACGTCTGGTTGACGGTCAGCAGGCCCGAGGGCCGGCTGAAGGCGAAGGTGGTGGCGGTGCCGGACCCGGTGGCGGGGGCCTGGCAGTGGTAGACGAAGTCGCCGTAGAAGAAGTCGGTCAGCTGGGTGCTGTCGGCGGCGCACACGGCCGTCTCGGGCAGCGCCGGGTTGGTCAGGTTGAACCGCACGCTGCCCGAGGATACCTGGTGCGCCGGGGTCGAGAAGGTGTACTGGGCGTGGTAGGTGAAGCTCTGCACCGTCCACGCGAAGTCGCCGAACGAGAGCGAGGTGCAGCCCGGCGTGCTCCTCGCCGAGCGCGCACTCGCGCCGCCCGAAGGGGCCGCCGCAGCGGCGAGGGGCAGGACGGCGGCGAGGGTTCGGATGAGGCTGTGCATATTTGGTGATGTTGCTTACACTCGGTGTTGACGATGATGATGATGGAGATGAGGGGAGAGGCTTGGGGTAGAAGGAAGGGCTTTATATGACTTGACTCGACTTTAGATAGTGAGCAGCTGTCAGTGAATGTTGACTTAGACCTGGGAATCCGAGCAGATGTCTGATTAGTATAGCCTGATACTACCTACGACAGCTCATCTTTATATGCAAATATATCCATGATTATCCCTCCGCGACATGACGGTGTCGACCACGCCGTCAGCTCCCCACAAGTAGCGAGACAATGGAACGTCCGGCAATATGCCGAAAAAGAATGCAAATGGTATACAGCCTCCCTCGTCGTCATCGTCATGGTCGCGGCGGCGCCGTGGGTGGAGGCATAATACGGGCAGGTGACCGCCATCACTCCGTGCTGAGCCCTCTACCGGGCTGTTGATTGGCCGGCATCTCGTATCTTCGCAATCCGGATTTGCGGTTGGCGGGCCCCAACCTATCAGATGCCGCCGAGCGGCGTTCCGTTACTGACGAGAGAGACTGTAATTTCCCTAGTGGCCGTGACTGTGACTGTGGAAAAAACATAATGGTAACATAATAGTTATTTGGTTTCCTGTGAATCCTGGCTTTGACAGGTGATGTCTTAACCGCATCGGGCGCCCCTGTCTATATTGGCCTCCGTATCGCGTCGACGGAGTGGTGATGCTCTGCCCACTCGGTTGTCTTTCGGATCGTGCCGATCCTTGCCACATGCCATGCGAGGTCATGCATACATACCGCCTCTTGTCCTTTGCCTAGCCCTTCCAACCAATACCGGCCGTGAGGCGATATACGAGGCACTGCTGCGATGGGTTCTCAATAGTCCTTTGTTCTATGATGCCGGACTACGAAAGTCGAGGCAGCTGTTTGTTGCTGCTTCTCCTTTCGGCCCTATGCAACGTAAGCGCAGATCGCGCACTCGCCTTGCATCCGCCTCCTCGTATTCAGCTCCAGTGGGCTTTACCGCCTCGCTCGCTCGCTCGCTCACAAAATCGACAATTGTCAATATTGGTCTCAACACTGGTGGCACGATGTCCTCCAACACGTGGCTGGGTTGGTTACACTACAAAGGGGGACTGCGCAATACTAGGAGATTTGGTCTCATGTTTTAGATCAACTTCGAAATGAATCTTGCGTGTCACAGTAGGAGAGATGGGTGCAGGTCAGAGGTCGAAGTACGCCGACTTACAAAAGCTACGTGTAATATATGTTGAGGCTATTGACAAAGTAATGAGTATGTCTGGGAGTCGTCAGACGTGAAGGGTTCCACTTCCATTGATGCTCCCGCGTATTACTCACGACGAGCTCCGTAACAGGCGGCGGCGCATTCGAACGGACGGAATGGTCGCTACCGTGACGCAGTCAGACAAGCTACATACCCGTGGGTTGAAGTGGTTTGTCGCAATGCCACGCGGCTTCGCATCGCACACACGCTCTCTCTCCTTGGAGAGTCGGGCTGAATATTAGCGACGCCGTGAGTACAAGTTAAGACACTTGACCATCTGGCGACTCTAGATGAGTGATCGCGAGGGCAGCTTTTGGCATTGGTGTAAGTCGTTGGGCCACCGTGGAGATAATACCACCATGATCCATGAGTACACGCCCCGAACGAATTTCCGACGCCGTCCCTCATCTAAGAATGCTACAGTTATGGGATTCGTCCCATGTCGGCGTCGCCTGCAGGCTTCTCAGCTCTTGCATTTCATGCCGCGATGAAGAGAGTACTTGTCACTTAGCTTGAAATGAACCAAGAAACCACGAGGTCAAATGTTGTTATTCCGTTATCCCGCACTGACTTGAATTTTACTTGACGAGACTGTCTACGGAGCAGCGCCTGTATGTATGTATCTGATAACTTGCTCGTCTCTAATACCCAGGTCTTTGGAGTCACCCAAACCTACAGAGCCGCTAATAACGACAACCCGACCGTTGCCCGGCTCCTTGCTACTTTGCAAATCAAGGACCAAGATGAACGGCTATAGTGACAAGAAGCTAAAAAGACATAACTACTTCCTATATCAGGGTTCTTAGCTAAATCGTCAAACACTTTTATTATACATAGTAAGCAAGCTACTATTATCGTCTGTAGGGGACTCCGAGCGGCTTACTCGTTTGGTCTTTTCCTTTGACGCTCACCTGGCAAGAACAAAGATCACTGACACTCAGCTCCTTAACTTAGATAACTCATTTGCGACAGACTCCGGCTTCGCGCTTGGATCAGCTGTTTGTACCTAACCAGACGCTTTACCCCGCAATAGCACTAACGGTATACACTATCTAGGTATCTGCCTAGTGGGGAGATGCAACTAAATTCCTGCCTACCTAGATCATGACCTAACCGGACCGGGGTTCAACAGGTCCCGGTTGCTTCATTCCACGTGCAGGCAACACGCGACCCCGATGATGAAAGCCAGTCACACAGCCGCCTGCATCAACAAAACAAGACGAAACACACAACCCCATATCTCACATATCTCATAAGTCGCCAGCGCCGCCTACACCCATCAATCATCGCCTATCTGAAGCATAAAGCGACAACAAACAACTACAGCAGCAGCTACGAGTGCACCGAGCCGGAGTGGGTGCCCCGTGCAAGTGATGAAGTGATGCCGCCGCCAGCCGAGATCACGATCCCGACCACCTCTCTGCACACCCCCACCGACAAGTCCAAGCCGTACACCCTCTACAACATCACCCTGCGCCTGCCGCTGCGCACCTATGTCGTGCAGAAGCGCTACTCCGAGTTCGCTGCGCTGCACAGCACCCTGGCCGCCCTCGTCGGCCTGCCGCCGCCCGCGCCGCTGCCCGCCAAGTCGTGGTTCAAGTCCACCCTGACCTCGCCCGAGCTGACCGAAGACCGCCGCCGCGGGCTCGAGGCCTACCTCCGCGCCATCGCCGAGTCGCCCGACCGCCGGTGGCGCGACACCCCCGCCTGGCGCACCTTCCTGAGCCTGCCCGGCCTGAACAGCGCCGCCAACAGCGCCACCAGCGTGAGCCGCGCCTACGGCCTGCCCGCCCGGGATGCCGCCAACGCCGCCGCCGCCCAGGACCCCGGCACCTGGCTGGACCTGCACGGCGAGATGAAGCGGGACTTCCAGGACGCCCGCCGCTGCCTGGCCCGCCGGGACGCCGCCACCGAGAACGCCGCCGCCCTCGAGGCCGGGTCCGCCGCCAAGAAGGCCCTCGTCAGGGCCGGCGGCCTCCTAACCTGCCTCCGGGAGGGGCTGCAGGCGATGGAGGAGGCGCGGCGGCTGGGCGACGGCGAGATCCGGCGGAGGAAGGACCTGCTCGCCGCCGCCCGGGTCGATAGGGAGGACCTCGAGAAGCTGAGCGCCACCATCTCCGCCACGGCCAAGGCCGCGCTCGGCGGCCGGGCGGGCGCCCCTTCGGCAGCGGACAAGGCCGCGCTCGTCGGCCAAGGCGGCGCGCTCTCCAGGGCCCGCGGCGGAGGCGGCGGCGGCGGTGGCAGGGTGCTGGGCGCCCCGCTGCCCGAGACGGAGCAGACGCGGGAGCTGGACAACCAGGGCGTCGCGCAGCTGCAGCGCCAGCTGATGCACGAGCAGGACCAGGACGTCGAGGCGCTGGGCAAGATCATCCGCCGCCAGCGCGAGATGGCCGAGGCCATCCACCGCGAGGTCGACGAGCACCGCGAGATGCTCGACTACACCAACGCCCGGGCCGACGCGCTCGCCGGCAAGCTGGGCGTCGCCAAGAACCGCGTCAAGAAGATCTCGTGACTGGGCGCCCCCGTCCGCCTGGCCGTCTGGTGCGTCGTGCTGGGCCTGGAGGCGCTCGCCGCCGCCGTCGAGGTCGCCCGCGGGGTCGTCGACTGGGCCGCCTGGTGCGTCGAGTGCCTCTGCTCGCTCCTGCAGGCGGAGGCGGAGTAGTGGACGCCCAGATGAGCCGTCGTCCGCGGAGAGTCTCCCGCATCACTTGTTTACCGGGTTCGTTACGCGCCGAACGGCGAGGTGCTGTGCATCAAATCATCAAGAGTTTTGGGCTTGGGTATAGCGATTTATCACTGCATTGACGAGCGAGGGGCTTTTCGTCCCCCTCCATCTATAGTTTATGGACATGGATATAGGGCATGCATGCGTCTTTGGTTCAATTGGGTCTGTGCTTTTCTCTCTTCTCTCTCTCTCTCTCTCTTTTATCATTTTACGCACATGATACCAATAGATTGTACATTCCTTCTCCATGTGCCATTGTTCTGTGGACTGCGGTGCCTCGACAGTTGTGATGATATGTCGACGGGTGATGGCCACATAATTGTGTCTACCTATCGTCAATTGGGGCCCCCTGTGGCTATGCGTCACCCATCTTGTAATACCCTTCACCTTAGCCGCTGGCGTAGCCGAATACCGGGTTACATGCTTGGACTTGCCTATTTTGATCCATTGCAGCCTCGCGAAAGTGAGGCGCGCGAATTACTTAATAGGTGCGGGTAACTTGACCAAGACATTGGCCTACCTACGTGTCACTTATAGCTGATGTACTAAGACTGTCCATGTATAGGCTGTGGCAGTATCACACACATCATGATATGATAAGCATGTAAGCTTTTCTGTGCCCTTCATTCCCTTCAAATGGCAGCTCACATCTGAATACAACTTCAACCCTAGGAAGTACGCGTATTTGACGAGTCTATCCGTATGAGTGGTAGTTAGACGCAACATGACCTGAGTTTGCTTTTCTCATCTACATATGTTTAAACACTTTTGTATAAAGGTATCCGTGTGAGAATTAGTCTACATTATTCCAACAAGGCACGAAAAGGAACGTCATCGGTTTAATCCACCACGCAAGAAATAATCATGCCATCATCGGCTGTTCGCCGGATCTAGATCTATAGGTCGTACCTGAGAGGAGATAGACATCTCTAACAGGTCCAGAGGTGACAGCCGAAGGCGGGGAAACATGCATACAACGCTGGAATCTATCGCTGTATACAGATAGAGTGCTATAAAGGTAGGACCGACGTTGAACTGTACCTGGTAAGTGCATAGTTATTAGTGGGGATATAGGTACCTAGGTACACCCCGTTGGCACTTCCAATGCGCAGCGCTCTCCCGTCTTATCCACCACCATTCACGGGTGCCGAGTCACAGCTTGCATAGAGGTGGCAGTGTCCCCTTCGAGACATCGTATGTTTTTCCTTGTAAATCGGTTTCTGTGCCCCGGGGTCCGTGCCGATGGGTGCTGGGGATAACCCGTTTGTACAATTTAAGAACCAGATCGATAGCACCGTGCGTCGAGGTTACAACCTCCTCCTGGGGTCCGTGCCACCACCCACAACGTCATCAGCCGGCGTGGAAGCATCTGGCAGCCCAACCTGCCCCTTTCAAGGACAAGAACAACAACATCAATAACGACAACGACAACAAGAAGAACTGAAACATCAACATCAACAACACCAAGAACGAAAACAGTCGTCATCCCAGGGATCAACCATGGCAGATAAACCACCCACCCCGTCATTGGACGCCGACGACACGGACCAGCACACCACCATCGACGAGGTGCACGCCTGGGCCGTGGTGTCCCCCTACTCCCCGCTAAACCTCCAGCACCTGCCGCAGCCGCGGCCCAGCGGCGTTCCGCGCGGCCTCGCGGGCGGCCTCACCTTCCGGGACGCCTTCGAGGACCTGCTGGTCGCCGGCTCCGGGCGGCCCCTGCCCCCGCCGGGCGGGCGCCCGCTGGGCCAGCACGTGGTCGACTGGGTGCGCGGGCTCGACGCCCGCGGATGCTGGGACGCCTACTTCCGCATGGAGGGCCCGGCGGCGCGGTGGCGCCCGCTGGCCATCGGCGACGGGACCCTCGCCGAGGCGGACGCGCGGCTATACTTCCACGAGCCCGGCGCGGCGGCGGCGGCGCGGCGACGGGCTCCCCTGGGCCAATACCGCGCCCACTGGGGCCCGGCCGACGATCACATCGACACCCGGGCCATCTGGGGCGCGGCCTGGCGGCTCGCCGTGGAGCACCTCTCCCGGTGGGACTGGGACGAGGAGGGCCGGGGCCGGGAGCGGGCGCGGGCGCGGGAGCGGGAGGCCGACGTCGAGGACGAGCTCTACGACACGGACAGGCGCCACTCCCCTCTCGACCCCGATCAGATGCGGGAGCGCGAGCGAGAGGGGGAACCGCTAGACAAGGGGGAGCTCATGAAGTGGGTATTGCAGCAGCGGTCGCCGGCGTCCACCGCCACCGCACTACCACCACCGGCGGCGGCGGCGGCAGCGCCCGATGTCACGACGACCGTCTACCCCGACGGGACCAGGTCCGTCCAGACGACGGAGCACTCGGGGGCGGACGGCCGGACGCGGACCACCACCACGACGCGCATATACGACGCCGCCGGCAACCTCCTGTCGGAGACCCACGAGACCTCAACCACGCGCGTCTGGTCCGGCACCCTCCCGGGCTCCGTCTCGTGGTCGTGGAACACCAGCAGCAGCAGCCGCGGCGGCAGCGACGCCTGGAGCCGCCGCGGGAGCTTCGCGCGCGGCGACGAGCGTGGTAATGGTGGGAGGGGCAGCGACGGGGAGGACAGGGACAGAGACAGAGACAGAGACACGGATGGTAGGGATGAGGAAAAGGGGGCCTGGGGTGGTCGGAGGGATGACAAGAAGGGGTGGTTTTGGAATCGGTGATCTTCGCGGTCGTCCCGATAATCTTTTCCTTCCTAGGTAGGGCGTTATAAAGGGAATTGTTCTGCGGGCTAGGAATTGCCTTGACTTGCTTGGGATTCAGAAAACCACTCCCACTCCAGTTCTCATGGGTTGTCGTGGTACTACTCTGTCGTTAGCTTAGGGGTTCGAAAATGAATGGGATGGTAATGCCGTTACGACTCAAAACAATGAACATATTTTTTTCAATTGCCACCATCGCGGGACACTCGAGCACATGCAAAGCGGGCAGATGATATTGGTATTTACATTCGAATCGTTTGATTATGTCTTAGTCACTGCCTCACGACACCCCAAGTCAACGTTTGACCCCGTTTAGTTTTCTCTTTATTTGCGGCCATTCGCCTTTTTCTTCCGCGTCATCCTTTTCCGCGCTATTATCTTCTGTTGCAAGTCTTCTTTCGCCGCGGCATTCTGACCCGCCGCCTTGACAGAATCATCCGGCCTGCCCTTCCCCTTCCCCTTCTGATTGTCCCACTTCCCCTTTGACACGGAGAAATCTTTGCCTCTTGGCGCGAACCTAGTGCCCCCGTTCGCTTCGCCTTGGTTGGCGCCGTACCTGCTGCCACCTGGCTGGAATTGCCTAGACTTGACTTGCAGCTCCTTGCGCCGGGCCACGACCTGTGCGTTTTCGATGGCGAACTCGACAATCAGGCGCAGCGTCTTTCCGGTATCGGACTTCACGGCGTGTCCGTTCAACCACCGCAGCCCCATGAGTGCCCACCTGTGCGAGGTGTATTCGATGAAGCCGTACCCGCGACTCTTGCCCGCGCCGTCGGCCTCTGACACCTTGGAGCCTTCCTTGTTCTCGAACATGATCTTGGTCTGCTTCACAATACCTCTGCCTTTCTCCTTTCGCCTGCGCTCGGCCTCCTTGTCTTCTTCGCCGCCTCGAGCATTCTCTTCCTTGGATAGGGGTTCGCGGCGGCCGGCCTTGACGTCGCTTGCGAATCCGACAACGGCTTCACGCGCCAGCGCCTTGAGACCCTTGGAGTCTAGATTCCGCGGAATATTGCGCACGGCTAGACGGGTTAGACTGATGTGGAGGGTGGGATTGCCTTGGATGAGCTTCTTTCGTTGCGCTGCGCTCTGCTCTCGGATCCCGATTTCGGCTGGAGGTAGTATGTTGTACAAGGGCGAGTCCTTGGGAATGGCGCCCTCGGCGAGTAGATAGAGGCGCCGTTTATCTTGGTGCTTTCCCTCCCGTGCGGCGATGCCGGACTCGGCGAGACGAGTTGCTTCGTCCTTGCTCACGGCTTGTGACACCTGAAGGAGGCGACCCTCGATAGTGTATTGGCCAGCTTCATCGGCCGCTTCGTTTTGGAGAATGGATTTCTTATTGGGTAGTATGGCGGATTGCTGGGGGCGGGGGGCTTCTTTGAGGCAGGCCTTGAATTCGTCTTCATCGGCGAAACAGACGAACCCGGTGCCGGCTGGACGGTCCGTTGCTTTGTCGTGCACCACCCTCGCATACCGTATATGGCCAAACCGCTCGAAGTGGCTCTTGAGCTCAGCGTCGGTCGTAGTAAAGGGTAGGTTTCGAATGAAAAGGGTAGTGCTATTGTCTGTCGTCCGTGGTTTTGTTGAAGAAATAGGTACGCCTCCAGAAGGCGCATCATCTTCGTCTGATTGAACTTCTTCATCTTCTTCATCTTTTTCCACGTCGCTGTCTTCATCCTCCAGATTTTCCATGTGCTCTTTCATGAAATTCCGTAGATCTTCATCTTCCTCTTCCTCTTCCTCCTTATCTTCCTTGTTGTCGTCTTCATCCTCTTTCTCTCCTTCATTTGAGCCATCATCGTCAACGGTAGGGTCAGTCTCTTCCGGTTCTTTGGTGGGTTTGGTATCCTTTTCGTGCTTCTGCCACTCATCTTTTGAGACGGCCCAGTCCACTGATACCGTCCTCCCGTCGACCACCTTTCCATTGACGCCGTCAATGGCGGCTTGTGCGTTTTTCCTTCCGCGCATCGTGACAAAGCCGAAGCCAGAGAGCTTCCCCTTATGCTGAGGGACGTCGGCATACTTGACAAGGCCGTAGCTCCTGAACAGGGCACTCAATTGGTCCGAGTGCTTAATACTCCAAGGCAGATTGCGTATGATCAGCTTGGGGGCCTTGCGCGCTTCGGCCAGGGCAGCTCGCCTGTCTTCCTTCTTGACGGCTGCATCCTGGGCACCGGCGCCGGGCTGACGATGGCGGCTCTCGGCAATGTCCAGCGATATGGGCCGTCCGTCTACTTTCCGGCCTTGCAGCTGCTCCTTGGCGGCTTGCGTGTCCTCACCATCGGTGAAGGTGACGAAGCCGAAGCCTCGCGATGATTTCGTCTGCGGGTCGATGACAACAGTGGCATGCTTGACAGGGAAATGTTGCGAAAAGAAATCGGTCAACGCCTCGGTGGTGGTGTGCGATGCCAGTCCTCGTACGAAGAGCGACCGGCTGTCGACTCGAGGCTTCTTGGACGGGCGCTCAGTGGCGGTGTCGGGATCGGCCTGAGCCGCCGCAGTCTCGGCAGCTAGACGCTTGAGTTCCTTTCTACCCATTTCGACGACGGAGGGGGGCTGGTCGTGATAAGCTATGTAACAAGGAGCACTATCTAGAAGCTCGGGGGTTGCTTCACGATGGAGGGAACATGGAAAAAATAAAGTGGAGCTGCAAGATAGCAGAATGTGGATATTCCGTTATCAGTTGGATTGGCGGGCACCTAGGCTTAGCGTAGCTGCCGCTTTTACCCGGGCCAGGCAGGCTCCAGCCCACCGTTGTTCTCTTCGGCGACACTGACTGACTAACAAGCAACGTTAAGTACTCAAGTCGGTATAATCAAATATGGTATGGCTTAGATAATTAACACGTATTATAGGACTCACGCATTCCTTGGATCAGGAGTTAATAAGTGCTTCATGAGTTCGGATCGGGTGCAGACATATTTCTCATTGAGCCAATTTTGAATCACTACACCGGTTCGATATGCCCATAACCGCCGAAGGATGGTTAGGTACTTTGGGAAAGGCATATAACACTTCAAGGAGGATCGGTTGTGTTGTTAAGATGCGTGTACCGATGTAGATGCGGCCGTTTGGGTTGGCCGAGCTCTCTTGTCACCGGCCGGGCCGCAAGGAGGTCCATGAGGCTGATTCTTAAGAAGGATGCCGGGATGCCTCACTTGCACTGGGCAATGTGCCCGTGCTTCACCAGTCTAGTTACTAATACGCCCGTCTATCTAGTAAAACAGAATGTCACACGCACACGAGAGTGGGGATAATGAATGCCGGGACTGCGGCTTGGTCCAACATGTTGGGTTATGCTAGTATTTACAGTTGGGTCAAGGCCGCGAGATTAAGGCCTAGCGTTTCCCCTTGTGGAAATGGAATGACGAAACCAACTGGGGCGCATGTTGTATCAAGAGTGCTTAGGAAGCGGGAGCGGCTGGCTTCGGGACGCTCAGGTAGGTTTTCGAATTAACATGACTAGATTTTGAAAGCAACGGTGAGAGGGAAACGGAAGTTCGGTATATTCGTTCTCAATCATCATTCTGACCCTCGAGGTATGACTGTAGCATGGCATCACGTGTCAATAGTATCGAGTAGAATATACAGCAAAAATAGTTGTGGAAAGATAACTTCGAACTTACCACAAGGACCTTATATGAGGGGCTTCTCTATTCCATATTATAATGCCTGGACGGCATATATCTGCCACGATATCCTTCACCGGAAGGTCAGGGCTAATAGCTAGAAGTATGCTGAACTCGTCCAATTCTAGCAACGCTTGCGGGTCTTCTAGAACCGTAAACCCAGCCGAGTATAGGATATTTTTATCTCGTTGAGTGTAAATCGGGTCTTGCACGATTGGATTTAACGATATTGAGAACCTCTGGCGAAGAACGGAAGCCAGTGCATGCTGAGAGGTGCAGCGCTCAACCACGCGCGACTTAAGCACAAGGGGGCCTAATGCGAGGCTGATAACCTTAGTCACGGTGAATGGTATCTCAACCGAAGCAAGCATTTCTTGGACCTGTCCGAAATGTTCGCTCGCCTTCCATTGTTTCTCAATGGCCTGGTATATATTGAAATCCTCTTCAGGTGGATTAGGCGGATCTTTGAATTCAGCGAATTCGCCTATCCTCCTGATAGGGGCGCAAATCCACATCGGGAGATACGCCTTCTGCAAGCGCAGGTGTTCTAATTCGACGTTCCTAGTTAGGGACACAATCGAATTATATCTAATTATCCTACCGCTTAGTTTAGCAATGAATAGACATCAAAAAGGGGGGGGGGGGGTGAGAATAGTATTGCTGTCTTACCACGTGCTACCTCCAACATGGTCATTCTCACAAGCCTCTATGATTTCTGAGAGCGGAGGATCGACCAAGACTTCGTAATCAACTCCGTTAATTCCCCTTAACACAATCGTTTCACCGTCCTTGCGCCCCTCCTTCTGAAAGCGTTCAAGTTCGTGGCCGACTTTCCTTATGCTGTCCTTTGTGAAAACTGGAGTTCCAGCGTCGTAAATGGCCTGTATCTCCCGACGAATCGAATTTATCTGAGCACGCGGAACGTTGTCAAGTCTAGTTGGGGGTTCCATGGTGTAGTTTGCTGTGTACGTGAGAGCAGGTAGGGCGATAGCTGTTGATTGATTAATAGATTCTTACTCGGTCTCGGGCGCACTTTTAATTATTTGTAAGTGCGCCTGGCTGAGTCGCGAGCTTCGAGGGTGCTTTCGGGGAAAGTAAGGTTTGATGGAAAGAGGATGGGAGAGGGGAGGGACGGGAGCGGGGCAAGTCGTCACGTTAATCCTAAGAATGAATTATAAGGTTGCCGAATCAGCCACAGGTGGAGAACTAAGTGTATGCAATGCGAAAGTTGGGAATCACCAACAATAGAAACAAACTAGTGGGGGGCAGGCTGACCCTTCTCTAGACGGGGAACTTGGTGAGAATCCTGGTAGACGATGGATATGTCGTCTTGAGTCGGATATGCTTAGGCACATGCCTTTAAGTGGCTTGAATGTGGAGGTAACAGCCGGTGCCCCGCCAACGGGAAGACGCGTGCTAAATATAAGTACGTAAGTACCTGGGCCCCACGCTATCTAATGTGACAACCTTACGTAGGCAGTACCTAGTTAGTTAGGTACCTCTTACGGTCTTACCTACAACCAAGCACCCGCATCACCCAAGCAAAACACCAACATCCCAGTGAACCAGAATCCCCCGAGATCTGCGCATGTGGAAGCAAGGAACGTTCCGATGGCGCGACTTACGCAAGCACCCATCACCCCCCGAAGAAGCGTCTCCAATCCAGACTCGTTGACAGACCTCAACCGTCTGCTCGACCGTCTGCAGCAGAGTATCCTGTACGCCAACGCCGACCGAGAACGGAGGCTGCGAACGAGCGAGTACGAGCGCAACAAGGCCGGTATAGTAAGTCACCACACCACCATCCCATGTCGCCGCCGGCTTGCTTGCCTCTTATTTCTTACCTGAATGCCTCTGAATTCCTCCGACTTACATCACTGCCATCATAGAACCTGGAGTATGCCCGGACCCTCCTCACCAAGCTCGAGCAGGATGCGCTCGCCATCAAGGTGCACTCGAAGAGGCAGGAGATGCAGGCGGACCTGAACCAGAAACGGGACGTGTTCGAACAACTGGTGGAGAGGCTGCGGGAGCTCGAGGACATCAGCATAGACAGCGACGAAGACGACAGCGACGACGGCGACGACCTGCTGGGCGAGGTCATCCCGACCCCGAGCCAGAGCTCCGACTCGAGGTCTAGCGAACACGTCCGCCATGACATGGGCGACGCGCAAGAGGAAGACGACAGGGACGAGTACGAAGACGAATCGACCATCCTGCCCGAACCCAGGAGAACAGTGCCCGCACCAACATCTACCGAACCCCCCTCCCTGCCGACAATACCCACGGCAGCCGTCTCGCCGACACAACGACAAACACAACCCCCGGAGCCGCGGGCCACGGGCACAATCGCATCGCCCACGCTCCGTCCCCGCGGGAGCGCAGCCGCCACCCAAGCGACACCCAACCAGGACACAGCGACGACAACGAGCGCACTGCGATCGCAGCTCCTCGGGGCCGCCGCGACGTCGTCCGCCACCACAGCCCCTTCAACGACGACGACGGCCACGGCCGAGGCGATCCTGGACCACCAGCGCGCGGAGCAGGACGAGCTGACGGCGTCGATGGTGTCGATGGCGCGGACGCTCAAGGCGTCGACGCACGCCTTCTCGTCGGCGCTGCGCGAGGACCAGGACGTGCTGGCGGGCGCCGGCAAGGGGCTCGACCGCAGCGAGCGCGGGCTCGACGGCGTTGCCGGCCGCATGGGCCGCCTGCGCCGCCTCACCGAGGGCGAGGGCTGGTGGGGCCGCATGCTGCTCTACGCGTGGATCGCGGGCCTCTCCGTCTTCGCGGTGCTGCTGGTCTTCGTGTTCCCCAAGCTCAGGTTCTGAACCGGGCGGTTTTCTGTGTGTGTGTGTGTGTGTGGTCGAGTCTGGCCGCCTCGTAAGAGAGAAGGACTGGCAAAAAAAAAAAAAAATCGGTGTGAGGATATTATGGCGGGCCGGGTTGAAAACCTGGACGACTGCCTGCCTGGCATGTAACGTCACTTGTTAAAGTAATGAGATGAGACATGAATAAAGAGATGAATGTAAGTTTAGCATTCTATCACCGCGATCTAGTAGACCGTTTGCACCTTGTCCAGTCGGCAGCGTGATTACGCCTCTCTCATCTTGAACTCTTGTCTTTCCTCAAAGTCAGAGCAACCATTGACCGTGGCTATGGGCATGGACTTCGGCTA
The DNA here is from genome assembly GCA_022385595.1 of Xylaria palmicola. Classification (NCBI taxonomy): domain Eukaryota; kingdom Fungi; phylum Ascomycota; class Sordariomycetes; order Xylariales; family Xylariaceae; genus Xylaria; species Xylaria palmicola. The sequence continues at coordinate 32,313 of MU281400.1, forward strand.
GTTCATGCCCTATGGGCTTTGCAATGGGAAATCGTCGTTGTGCGGCTACCTACCTACTTATCTACCCATCTACATTGGGCAAGTAGAGCACCTGCTTAGATAGAGAGAACGGCAGCGAACTCAGGTACCCCTATCTATATATAGCGCAACGCAGGGCTCCAGGTCCTCGGTAAGCCGGAGCGTTAATACATGATAAGAGGCAGTGTGAAGTTTTAGAGAGAAATAACCCGGCCGCTCACTGCCTGCCTCCCTGCCCACCTCAACCTACGTCCTTGTCTAGCTAGGTACCTTACGTTATCTGACCCGAGCAGATACCGCAAACCCAATTTAAGGAAGAAAAGAAAGAAAAAATCATCGCAGATGGCATGAATGAGCAAGACAAAATAAAAAGAAACTGCCCCCCCCCCCCCTTTTACAAACCCCCCCAAACCCCCGTATCCACGTCCTGCCTAGCTCATACCTACATCCTGCCAGGAGGGGGGGGGTACCGGGGACCGCCATCAGTCGTTGCTGTCATCAAAGAGCGCGTCCTCAGCGTCCTCGGCGACCTCCCGCGCCCTGGCCCTCGCCGCCCGGGCGCAGACGCGCGCCCGCCTCGCGCGCACGACGTCGATCAAGTGCGCCTGGCTGTCGCGGACGAGGACCGCGCCCCGGCGCGTCTCGCCGTAGATGTCCTCCGCGGCGGCGCGGGCTCGGGCGACGACGTCGGGGGACATGTCTTCGCCTTCGTCTTTGTCGTCTTCGTCTTCGTCTTCGTCTTCGTCGTCTCCGTCTCCTCCTTCTCCGCCTCCGCCTCCGCCTCCCTTGCCCATCTCGGTCTGGTAGACGTGATCGTAGAGCTGCGTCATGACGAGGCTTTCGACGTTGCCGCCGCCGTCGTCGCCGTCGTCCACGTGGGTGTCCTGGCCATCGCCCGCCTCCGGGTTGTCTGGTAGTAGCGGCGGCGCGTCGTCCTGTTCGTCGTCGTCGGCGCCGTCGTCGTGCTGAGCTCTCTTTGCGGGGCGCGCCTCCCCGTCGTCGGCGGCCCCCGCCCTGGCACGCTTGCGGCGGGTCTTGACTTCCCGGCGCTCTTCCCCGAGACCGGCGTCGTCGTGTCGTCGGGGCCAGGTTGCCGCTTCTTCGGTCTTCACCGCGGCGCGGCCTCCGCTGCCGCTGCCGTTGCCGTCGCCAAAGATGGAGGGGCCGCCGGACTGTCCCTTTATGAGACCCACCGGCTTGCCGCCGCCCTAAGGTAGTCACAACCGCGCAAACGTCAGCAAACTCAATTATCAAGCATGAAAAAAAAAAAAAAAAAAAAAAGGCTCACAGGGGGCAGGTATCGATAGCTGTCCGGACCGCCCGCGCCCGCGCCGGCCCCGGCGACGCGGTCGTCCCAGGCGACGCCCGTCTTCTTGCGGAAGAAGGACTCGAACTGCCGCGCGGCCCGCCTCAGGTGGACCGGCGCCTCGTTGAAGCGGTGGCGGCTCGCCCTGCGCGACTTCCTGGTGAAGAGCGTCGTGCACTGGTAGTTGTGGGGCTTCGCGTTGCTTTCCCAGAGCTAGGAATAGGGGGGAATCAGCCGAGTTAGTTCAGTTCATTTCAGTTCAGTCTTGGGTTTCATACGGGGAGGCGGGCAGGGGGGATGTATTGAGGGCATGAGAGAGAGAGAGAGGGTTGCTCGTCTTACCGTCAACAGGTGCTTCTCGCCGAGCTTGCCGCCGTCGGGGCCGTCGCGCTTGAGTTGGATCTGGTACTCGAAGTAGGTGCTGTCTCGGTAGACGTGCCAGTATCCTTCCCATTTCTGTTAGCAATGGCATCCCTCTCCATTGTACCATATATAACACCGCTAGAACTTACGCTCGTCGACGTAGTCGACAGCATTCTTCGAGCTCTTCTCTATGTCCTGAAGTTTCTTTTTTCTCGCCTTCTCCTTCTTAGCCTCCTCGTCGAGCCGGTATGGTCGTGTCTTCAGGCGTGACTTCTGATACACTGCGACGGCGAAGTTAGACGGTGATCTACGTCATAACGCGATACGTATCTCTAGCGACTGGCAAGGAAAGAGAGGGGAGGGAGTTGTGAGTAGACTCACTGGAATCCTCGAGCCAGTCAGACGTGACGATCTCGATGCCCTTATTCTTGAGCGCAAACTGCACTGGGGCGATCTTCTTGTCGAAGTTGGTCTTGGTGCACAGGAGGTGGGTGACGCTGCCGTCGACCGTGGGCGAGAACGTGCCGCCCCAGTGCTTGACCCATTGCCTCACCTTCTCATCTCGCCATTCGTGGTCCTCGAGCTCGCCCGCGATCGACACCACGCAGCCCTTGAATATTTTTGTTGAAGGCATGTTGGCATGAGGTGATGACTTCGCGTGAAATTTAGAATAGGGCACGAGGGGTGAAAGATGATGCGTAGGCTATGGAGGTGGTTGGCATGTACCAACCCACTGACGACATAAACTCTTGTCTAATGATAAGCTGTCAGGAGGTTGTGGAACGAGCTGGGTGAGTTCTAGCAATAAGGGCCAGAGTGCGCGGATAAGGATGCTGGAATAATAACGTTGGGTTAAGCGAGAGGTGCTATGCCAAGGAGTCGAGTGGTCTAAGTTACTGCTAAATGTTGTACACAGAAGGAGTGTGAGATGGTCTAGAGTGTGATGGGGTTGAACTTAAAGTAGGAAGGCAAGTTGGCAAGAATGAAAATGAATCGATAGATGAAGGGATATGCTGTGTCGGTTGCTCGACGTTGAAACTCGATGATTAGTAGGACGTATCTGTGTCTGCCCTCAATGTTGTAGAAGCTCGGTGCATCGCGAAGGTACTCTTGTCAATGGATGGTTATGATGTCAACTTCGTCAACGTACCTATCACCGACCTGGCTTCGTAGCAGGGTGGAAAGTTAGAAATGAGTGGTCTACACTAGGGTTGAAGTTGAAGATGAGAGGATGAGGCGCAATCGTGGTAGGGAGTGGTCTACTATTCACAGGTTAACCTAAGAATAATTTGCATGACCCCGACCTTGGGAGATAGAAGAGGCTCGTGATCTTAAGATCGGCGTTCTGTGAAGTGCTTGTAAATCGTACGGTTATTTATGCGTGAGGGTTAAACACCGTCCCAAGTGAAAAAGGCAACTTCGAAAAGAGACGAGGATACTGACGAAATTTGGATGTCGAAAAGGGAGATAAGCTGCACATTCCTCGCCAAGTACTTTGGGGTTTTCAACAGGGATATCGACTTCACACTGCAATATATTGACGTGAGGAAAAAGTCCGCCATGCGTAAGTGCATCAGACCGACGGCATTAGCACCGGATCGAAAGACATGGAGATGAAATATATATATATATCATGGGTATCAACTAACTAGGTATGGATAAGACTGAATGCGTGCCTTCCGAGAATATCAACTCCACCAAAAACCCCTTTTTATACAGGCGCTCCGTCCTCCTAGAAAAAGGTGCTTCTCTTTTTATGAACCTTGCCATCGCCGCTCCCGGCCCTCCACCGCCCCGGCTTCGCTTGAGGCTGCGGCTGCGGCGGTCCGTGGAACTGCGGCGGAAACGCCATGCCGGGGCCCATGGCCGGGCCGGCGAACCAACTGCTATGCCCGGCCCCGGGTGGTCGCGGTCCGGCGCTCAGGGGCCGCGGCGGCGGCGCTGGCGTCTGCAGATGCAGTACCGGGCGGCTGGGCCCTGCCACGTCGCTGGGACCGGGTCCCGGCCGCGGTGGTAGATTGGGCTTTGGGCCGTAGTCTTGGCCCGCCATGCCGAATTCTTTCCTCAGTCGTTCGGTCTCCTTCTCTATCTCGGCTTCGCGCCGCCTCCGCTCTTTCTCCTCGTCTTCCAGCATCTTCTTGATCCGCTTCTGCTCCGCCTTCTCCCTCTTCCCTCTTTCGCGCTCCTCCTGCTGGGCGATGGCCTGCTGTCGCCTCGACTCGCCGTCTTGTGGTGGCGTCGGCTGCTGCGCGATCGGCGAGTTCGGCTTGGCAGGGGGAGCAGTGCCGATGGCCGAGGTCATGGTAAACATGTCGGGTTTGGGGGAGCCCGGGGAGTGAGACAGCGGCTTGGAGTTCTTGCGCTTACTCGGCGGCACGCCGTTTATGTTGAACGAATCCCGACTAGGCGATAGGTAGATCTCACGGATGACCTCTGCGCCCAGGAGCAAAACAATCTCAAGGCCTTTACGGTCCTCTACCTCGACCCTCTGGAGGTTGGGCTCGTAGACGGTGATAGACTTCTCCCTCCCGTGCTTGTACAGGGCCACGGTGATGTCGGGTTCCTTGCTCTTCTTGCCGCCCATGGAGCGGCCGGTCATGTAGCAGGTCATGTCCTTGCTGAACTTGCTCTCGCGCTTCCACTTGAACATGATCTTGGGGGTGACGCTGCTCGCGACGGGATCGCTCTGCTGGCGGTCGATCTGCGACGCGGACGGCATGCGGAAGGTCTGCTGGGGTATCTCGAACTCGAAGGACTCTTTGCCCATCCACATGCTCTTCTCCCCCCTGACCACGACCTGCTGATCCGGGTTGTAGAGCTGGATGGCGAAGCTCTCAGGTATTATGGGCACGGGGGCCGGGGTGATGCCGTTGTGGGCGCGGATCTCGGCGGCCGAGAGGCTGGGCTGCTGGAACTCGGGCTCGATGAGCACCTCGCCGAAGATGACACCCTGGGTGCTGGCATCGCCCAACGCTATGGCGTACTTGTTCCTGGCTTGCGGGAGGGCTGGGTTGAGCCTCTGCAGGCTGTATTCGGCAGCCGGCTCGGAGCCATTCTGGGTGAAGTATAGGATGGTGGACAGAGGATTATCCGAGGGCTGGCGGAAGTAGAAGGTTGGCAGGTTTTCGTCGAGCATCTTGGCAGACTCGCTCTGCCGTGTTGCGTTGCCTTTGTCGGCGCTGCTCGGGGGATAGCAGCAATGCTGCCTATGCCTATGCCTTAATCCTTAGGCAGAAACGGGGAGAGGAGCGAGCGCTGCGCGTAGAGGAGCCGCGATCGGGTCACGGACGAGTCACGGGGAGGAAACGACACTCTATATAGATATAGGATGAAATATCTTAGGTTTAGGTAGGTTGGGTAGACTCTCTGTAGGTACCTACTATGTATAATCGATAAAGGTGGCTCAGGTAGCGTCCGCAGCTGTCGAAGCGAGGATGACGAAAATGCCCCTCCAACCGTGGATCACGAGCCCCAAAATAGCAACGAACTACCTAGGTAGGAACAAGGGCCACGAGGCATGTAGATCCCACACTCGGCCACACTCAACATACGTACGTACGTATGTAACACGGCACGTATGCCTATCATCTTGTTCCCCCGGTCTTGCATCGTTCTAAAGCCCATTTCGTATGTTGTTGATTTTCAACAGGGAAGTATTTTAGATAGATGCTCGCTACAGTGCATGGAGGATACCTACAAGTAAATCACGAGTAAGTCAAGGTTGGGTGCTTGCACGCCGTACGTACCTCCGCCCTACACACGAGGTACTTGGTTGGCACCTAAGGCCCTCTAGCTGCGGAGTTGATGGTCTTGGCAATGCACCTAAACTGCTAGCCTGCTTGGGCTGTGCCTGCCTGCTAACTGAAAGAAGCGAAACAGTCGCCGCCACCTGCTATCTATCTAGATAGTATCTCTTTCACTATTTTCAACACGAACATCCATCTACTTCCCCATGCAGCATCTCCATCTGGAGCTTCGGGGAACTCTCCCGACAGGGTATATTCACTCGGCAAGTTTTAGGTATCGAACGCTCCGATACTCTAGATAGGCTGGGCTCTATCTAGGCTCACTAACGGTTCGAATACCATGACCTAGTAATATGGAGTAGGTAAGTACCTAAGCTGCGCAACACCGCTCGCTCTACTCCACGGTTCGCAAAGCGAAAGCAAAATGCGCAGGACGCCGATAGCCTCAAAGACTGGACGTTCGCTGAGTGATAGCAATAAGTATCCTTTCTCTCCATGCTCATACTAGATAGTAAGTATGCTATATCGGATACCTACCGAGAGCACACGTCGTCTTGTGAAACGACCCATGAACCCTGCTTTGCCATTACGGGGTCACCGGCAGACGGGGTTCTGGTTATGGTGAACCTTAACGACGGGACGCCAAGGTCCCAAATCTCAAGGTATCAATCAAGGCCTCAATTTCTGCCTGAACCTGTCCGCCTGGGTGGTGACGTATATCGAACATACAGCCTACTTGCCGTTGAGCGTCGGATAATTGAACATGCCGTCAACGCGCTACGAGTCGTAGTAAGCGAGAGATAGGTATATCCGAGTAAAAATAATGCGCTACACCATACAATGATCAGTTCAAGGTGATAAGTTATAACCAGACCACTCCCACGAAGAACTTGCCTATGCTACCAACGTTTGAGCAGGGACTTATCAGCCCTCCCAGCCAGCCAGGAGGAACATCGCTTGGGCTCCGGGCTCCGGGAGGTCCCGTGGCTCTTAAGGGGGTAGGACCCAGCCGCGCTGGCATGCTCATCGGTGGTGCAAGCGTAATGGCGTATGGCGTGCGACACCTCCAACCACACAAAATATGAAACATCGACACCGGGATCCCTCGAGGGTCACTCTCTGGTTTTTGGTTTTGTCAGCAGATGCTCTGATCTCACATGGCGCAATCTACCACCACCGGCTCTCCATGCTGGAAAGCTGAGGATGCGGGTGCATATCTACTCATTGTACCTCATCATCCTCATAGAATCCCATCTCGATGCTAGCCAACAACCCCTGTGTCTAGCTAGCCCTCGAATGACGGCATACGAGTGAATACACACCGAACAGCTACGACCTCGGAAAAGAACGACAAGCGGATGTGTCGGATTCGAGCTCACGCCCGCGAAACGACGTCGTGAACATGGTTCACAGCTCATCGAGCGAGGAGCGGCCTCTGCTCCCCGCATCCCCCCTCGCAGGACCGGATGAGAATGGGGGGACAGGACAGCCGGTGCACGGGCGAGTAGAAGACGACGTGCTGCCCGAGGAGTCGGTGCTGGGGCGGAACATCGACTGGAAGAGCGCCTACATCATCGCCATCAGCCGTGTCATCGGGAGCGGCATCTTCGCGGTGCCGGGCGTCATCCTGAAGTCGGCCGGCAGCGTCGGCCTGTCGCTGACGCTCTGGGTCGTGGGCGCCGTCATCGTCGCCGCCGGCCTGGCCATCAGCCTCGAGTACGGGTGCATGCTGCCGCGCTCGGGCGGCGACAAGGTCTACCTCGAGTTCACCTACACGCGCCCCCGCTTCCTCGCCTCGACCCTCATCGCCGTGCAGGCCGTCCTGCTCGGCTTCACCGCCAGCAACTGCGTCATCTTCAGCCAGTACGTCTTCTTCGCCTTCGACGCCGAGCCCGCCGCCGTCTGGCGCAAGGGGCTGGCCATCGCCCTGCTGACCGCCATCACCGTGGTGCACGGGGTGTGGTACCGCGCCGGCATCCGGATCCAGAACTTCCTGGGCTGGGTCAAGGTCGGGCTCGTCGTCTTCATGCTCGCCTCGGCCCTCTACGTGGTCCTCCTCCGGCCGTCCGGCGGGGAGGGGGAGGAGGAGCCCGAGACGTCGCTCGCGCCCGGCGGCTGGGACGGCCTGTGGGAGGGCAGCGAGTGGGGCTTCGGGACCATCGCCACCTCGCTCTTCAAGGTCTTCTACTCGTACGCCGGCCTCACCAACCTCAACAACGTCCTCAACGAGGTCAAGGACCCCGTCCGCACGCTCAAGTCGGTCTCGGTCGCGGCCCTCGTCACCGCCTGCTGCCTCTACCTGCTCGCCAACGTCGCCTACTTCGCTGTCGTGCCCGTCGAGGAGATCCGGCGCAGCGGCAACCTCATCGCCGCGCTCTTCTTTGAGCGCGTCTTCGGCCAGAACCTGGGGCGGCGCTTCCTCCCCCTCGCCGTGGCGCTCTCGGCGGCCGGCAACGTCATGGTCGTCACCTTTGCCCTGGTAGGTTTTCTTTTCTCTCCCTCTCCCTCTCCCTCTCCCTCTCTCCCTGAACCCCCCCTCCGCGCGATGTTGCTTTTTTCTCTGACCCGCCCGATCCCTCCCCCAGGCACGGCTCAACCAGGAGATTGCCCGGTCGGGCTTCCTGCCGTTCTCGCGGCACCTCTCGTCGTCGAAGCCCTTCGGCGCGCCGCTGGGGGGCCTGATCGTGCACTACATCCCCTCGGTGCTCGTCATCGCGCTCCCGCCCACCGACGAGGTGTACTCCTTCATCCTCGAGGTCGAGGGGTACCCGGGCCAGTTCTACGCCCTCGCCACCACCCTCGGCCTCATCTGGCTGCGCTATCGCCGCCCGGACCTCCGGCGGCCCTTCCGCGCCTGGATGCCCGCCGTCGCCTTCCGCGCCGTGCTCAGCCTCGCCCTCCTCGCCGCGCCCTTCTTCCCGCCCCGGAACCCGGATCCCGACGGGCTGTGGTACGCGACGTACGCCGTCGTCGGCGTCGGGATGTGAGTACACTGATTGCTCTCCCCCATTCCGCCCCCCCCCCCCCTTCTCCCCCTCCCCTGCGTATTTTGACCCCCTGGGTCGACCCATGTCTTCTTCACCACGCTAGATAGCAAATAACCATCTAACTAACACCCCTTTCCCCCAGCATCGTCTTCGGATTACTGTATTGGCTGGTCTGGACCGTCATCCTGCCTCGGCTCGGCGGGTACACGCTACAGGAGAAGGAAGACGTCTTGGACGACGGCACCACCATCACCATGTTGGCGCGGGTGCCCAAGGCCGAATGAGATTTTGTTTGTCATCAAGACAGACACAACACACACATATATATTATATACCGGCGTCGTTGAATAGAGAGATATAGATAAGAGGTTTTACTGTGGGGAATGAAGTTCCTGTCTGTCTATGTCTTGAGATGAGATATAATGGTAATTGCGAAGGGTTCTGGAATAAGTGGTACGTACGTACATCTTTATAAAGGTTCTGCGGATCCCGTATAATAGATTTATCCAAGGGCATTTTACATGCATGCGCCGCTTTGAAAGGAAAAATTAGTTATCACGTCACATCTGAAATGCATGTCCCGGACCACTTCCCTCCGGCACAATGAGACAATTGTCACTAGTGGAGCACAAAACACATCTCCACGACGAGCCCACGATTTTCTAACTAGCTCGTAAGAAGAAAACTCAAAGAGCCACAAAACAATATTGGCAGTTGTTTTTAAAATTAAGTTTGGATTTCCATTCAATGAAAATACTATATATCAGTTAAAACGATGAATAAGCCCATCGAAAAATTGCTCCCCATCCCTAGTGGGGATAAGGGGGAAGGGGGGGGACGACGACATGGGACTCTCTCTAAACTTCTAACCCCGACCGCCACCAGGAGGCAGTCGTCACCTATAGCTAGCCTGCTGCATGACAGCGATCTGCGCCGGGATGGCGGGCACCTCCTCACCCGCCCTGACCCGCGAGTTGGACCTCCTTATGCGCTCCTTCTGGTGGTCGACCCAGCTGCTCACCGAGCGGAACCGGGGCGAGGGGCTCGTCGCCGCCACAGTGGTTATGGTCTCCCTCTTCGGCTCGCCGCCCTCCCGGACCGTCATCCAGGAGAAGGGCCGCACGCTCGGCGCGCCCTGGGATACCGCCGGCGGTGGCTGGGACGTGGCGACGTTGGGCGGCGGCATGATGATGTCGCCGTCGCCGAAGCCCGAGGATAGTGAGGAGATCTCGCTCGCGCGGTAGACCTGTCGCCGCGCGGAGTCGCGCGCGTCGGACGGCTGGCGGGCGAACTCGGATTGGTTGTAGTATGGATCTGGCATTCGCGATCGCAAGGTCGAGTAGGCGATATCACTGCTGCCTATTGTCTTCTCGGCTTGTGGCGGTTGGTTTGGGAGGGTGGCTACTGGTAGTGTCTGGCCGTCTAGTGTCTGCCATATTGTTACCCCATTTTGAGGGGCTACCGCGGGTGGGTATATTATCCCTTCCGATTGGAGGGTGTAGAGTTTTCCTTGATCGTAGTAGTCGAATCCTTCCATTGAGTTATGGTTGCCGACGGCATAGGTTGGTGGTAACTGCTCTTTCGATTCAAAAGAGCCCCTTGCGGACTGGGTATTACTCGCTGCGGGCTTTCCATGCCTAAGAATCAACTTGGATAGCCAGCCCTTGGAGCTATCCTCGCCCTCGGGTTGCTTAGATTTTTTGATGGACCTGTAGATTAACCACCCGATGAAGCAGATGAAAATGAAAACACCTGTTATGGAATTAGATTCATGTTTAATACTTCGACGATGTCGATGTACTGGCTGGGCTTACCAATGGCACCTGCAGCAACTAATATTCGTTCTGATGTCGAGCTGAGCCCCCTATCCGAGCCCTGCCCAAAAAAAGGTGGCTTATGCTTGCGACCATCAGGCAAATTACTCGCCGTGGTAGTTTGGGTTGGTGTGGGTGTCGAAGTGTCTATGACACTAGTGACAGAAGGGGACTCAGGAATCTGAGTGTCTACGGAGGTGGTTGGCACACTCGGAATCGCTGGGTTAATGGGCGAAGTCTCCGCTTGAGCCGGCAACTGTCAATTATTAGTATTCCGGAGGAAATGCAAAATATTCGAGAGACTTACCGCTGTGAGGGTAGTCATGGAGGTCACCTGGGGTTCAGGCGGCGTCGTCGCTTCAGGAATAGGTGCGGGCGTAGTTACCAACACGGACGTAGTAACCTCAGTCGTGGCCGTGACACTCGTCGTTGATGGTGGTGGTGGCGGCGGCGGTGGCGGCGGTGGAGAAGTTGGAGTGTTGTCTGAGTCCGGTGCACCATCTCTATTTCCTTCTCCGTTTCCGCCTCCGTTTCCACCTCCGTTTCCACCTCCGTTTCCGCCTTGTCCACCATTACCACCAAAGCCTTTTCTGCCGTTATTTTCACCATCACCGCCGCCGCCGCCTCCACGATTGCCACCTCCTCTTCCATTACCACCATTCCCGTTGTTGTCGCCGCCCCCTCCGTTTCCATTCCTCCCTCCTCCGTTACCAAAATTCCCACCGCCTCCACCATCGTCTCCCTTTCCATTTCCGTCATTGCCGGGTCCTCTTCCTTTCTCATCGTCGTTGCGGAAAAAGGGACGACGACCATCTTTGCCGCCGTCGAAGGAGTTTTTGTCACCGCCGCCGCCGCCGTCCCCACGATTTCGTCCTCTACCACCACCGTCACGATTGTTGTCGCCGTTGTCGTTGTCGTCGTCTCTCTTTCCGTTCTGCCTCCGCTCAAGGGTGAACCGGATCTCCGACTTTTCGGCGTCTGGCGATATATTCTCGTCACTCTCGTCTGCGTCATCATCTTCCTTGTCCCAGTTATCTTGTATGAGCAGCGTCGGTCGTGTCGCCATCCTCGACACCTTGGCACGCTGGCCAACGTATCGAGAGTGCCGCCTCTCGCTACATACTGGGGGCATATTGTGTTGTCGCCTCGCCTGGGGTTGACTGCGAGCTACGATGCCTCGCACGTTCGATTCAGGTAATTAATTGCCAACATAGCCTCGACCTCAGGCGTCCACGGGCAACAGGCGATATAAGGCGGCTGGGGTAGTAATGCGGAAGTCGTCACGAGCCCGCCCGGAATTCAAAAAACAGAACCAAGTACCCAGCCTTGACGTTAGCAGAGAATCGAAGAGAGGGCCCGCCCTAAGAGGTTAGAAAAAGAGACATGAGCAGACGCCCGCGGCGAGCTTGAAGAAGATGAATTTAGTGTTAGAGAAAGGAAATTAGAAGAAAAGTCGAGGCCCGTTGGATGCTGCAGAAGGTGAGATCACCCCGTTGGAGAACATGGTTCTCGCGTTGAAGGGTAGGGGTTCCTCTTATTGCGGGGGGTTGGATCTGTTGATGGCCTGCGGCAGAATCTGAATGTCGAACAGCCCCTGCTGGCCACCTACCACCTACAATGGCAGAGAATGGACCGATCTTGTCACTCGGCACACTGCCAGGTGATGCGGTACATAGACGGCATCGCAAGACCGCGCCGGGATGGCAGGGATGGGGGTGCCAGAGAGGCGGCGCCAAGCTCCAGGGTACCGACGCCCACAGCACGAGGGGAACGCCTCGAAGCTTGGATAACATGCTGGGCAGCCAATCGCGACGGCGAGGGCACCCTAGGCGGTTGCATTGAGCGGTCCGGCGAGGCACGTACCGCAGGACGCTGTGCAGGGTGTCTGAGCAGCCCGCATCCGAGAAGTCGACAGCGGGGCGGCGGACGGCATGGCCAATGGGGGGCGCGCGGCGCTGTTTTGGGTACATGGGCAAACAGCAGCGGGCGGCGGGTGGGAGCCCGTCTTGAGACCGTCAAGACGTGTGGGCTGCATTGACTTGAGGCTCTAGCTGTGGCAGACGTGTCCAGGACTCCGGGGTAGCTTGTCTCAGCAGGGGGCAGGATGACGGGGTCAGGGTTTCAATCAGGGATCCGTGGCCCATCATGGCCGTTCACTCTGTAACAAAGCGGCATCTTGCGCCTGTGGGCAGGGACTTGCCTGGCTGGTGGCTTGTATTGGCTTGTATTGAGAGTCCGAGAGAGAGAGGTAAAAGTACGGATCATACACGTGGCTGTCACGGAACCTTGAGAGAGAGAGATGAGGAGGTCGCTGTAGATGTTACCTGAGACAGGTTCATGGTGTGGCGCAGCGCTTCCCGCACACTTTCCCGATTAGGAACTCAGCCACGGCAGACACTGCCCATACGACTCACCAAGTATCTATCTAGTACTATACGCAGGCATCGCATCGTCACACTGCATCACGACATTGCGACAAGTCGCAATCTGCCGCTTCTGGTTACTTCGGTACCGAGATCTCGCTTACCCATTGATGAGCCAGACTAAATAACAAATTACCCAATACCGGTCCATGCCGAGGGCGCCTCCAAAACATGCCAATCCAGGTCTCTCTGCTGGCCGAGCCAGACATTCCTGGCGCCGTCGCCGCGATCCAGTAAGGTCAAGTCCAGGTCGCGCGCGGCATCCCAAGAAATCGCCCAATTTCAAAAGTTCTGGTCATGCCGCGCCCCCCCCTCCAAACCCCGACGCGGGGATTGCTTATGGCGTCCCGCGACTTTTGCAGCGCGAACGTTGCGACATCGCGAATCTTGCTCGGCCGCTTGCTAATCATGCGTCACCTCCGTGCTCAGAGAGGCCTTCGCCGACGATCCCTATAACAACTGGGTCTTCGATAGATCTCGAGTAAGTCAGTGATCAGCCGCCGCTGCTTTGGCTTACTAGCTTTCTTTTTCTTTCTTTCTCTCTTCTTCTTCTTCTTCGCTTCGGATCTACTATCCGAGGTAGTGGAACAACCTGCTCAGCAGAGTTTCATCCCTGATGGCTCGGTTACTCGGAAAGCAGAGAGGGGTTGATCGACGACATGCACAGTTTCGAGCGACGTCCAGCATGAGTCGAGCGTGCCGGATCACGTCCCGGGCCTGGCTAGGGTAGGCTGACTCTCCCTGTGTGCGTCGCGGCAAGCGGCACTGTTCCTCGCCCCCAACAACCAAGTCAATTCTGTTCGAAATGGCCCATGTCATATCACCAGTTGTTGGACAAGAGCAAAGCGATCGCCTTGCTAACACGGCCACTTAGTTCGACCCCGGACGCAATGCCGTATCGCTGGGTATACGCTGCCGCTGGGGGATGCGCAACGGCATCTTTCACGTCGCCAGGGAAGAGGGCAGCGATGAGGTCCTCGGCGTCGCCTGCTGGCAGCGGCCGCAACCAGCGGCGCAGCCCCCAACCTGGCGTGACTGGTTCGAAGGCTGACGCTTGTGGTTGAATCAGGCCGGCATGAACCTCTGGTACGGGCGGGGCGGTCTGAATGTCAAGGTACGCCCGGCCCAGCATTGTCGGGTTTTCCGCTGATATCATCGTAATGGATCCGCTGTTTCGCTTGTGAAGTTGTTTTTGGAACCCCAGCCCAGCCTAGCTTTGCTTTCGACGGCGATCAAGAAATGAACTGCTGGCCCTCGTGTCAACAGGACGAACCTTGGGCCAATGTGCTTTTTAGCCGCTGCCGTCTCGTTTCAGCGAACTTGTTCATCATACAACCTAGACCAAGCCTCATCCTGACATCCCCTCCCTTGGCTGCCCATCACCAACGCTCTGGCTACGCGCATCATCTCATCCTGACTAATGTGCTCGTGCTCTAGCGCTACTGGATATGGAAAGAGGCCCAGTCAAAAGTACAATCTTCCGTCTGGACCGATCCCAGCGGATACTACTTCCTAAACGTAAGCGCAGCATCCGATCATCAAGTCTCTTGTTGTGAACCTACTGCTCACCCGGCAACGCCCAGATCATGGTCGTCGTGCCAAAGGCCCAGGGCCGCGGCATCGGCCGCCAGATGATGGAGGCCGTGACCGACCAGGCCGACGCCGAGGACGTGAGCTGCTACCTCGAGTCGAGCCGGGCTGCGCCCAACATCCAGATCTACGAGCGCTTCGGCTTCAGGTTTGCCAAGGAGCTCGAGTGCGACGACGACGGCACCGCCATCGAGCTCTTCGCCATGGTGCGGGAACCGAGGGCTGACGCGCAGAAGAGTTGAAGATCCCACACATGCCTCCAAACCAAACCCTCCCCGTTCGGCCATTTTTTTAGTTTCCTCCATTAAGCGGACCCAGCGCGCCACGTTGATTGGCACGCACGCATGCTTCGGGCATTTTGGGTTGTAAGCATGGCGATGCGCAACACGGCATAATCTAGCCCATACCAAGCTTGATAACCACTAGACTACAGTCACCGGACAACGTAGACGGGGGGCATAAGTGATAGACATATATACCAGAGGGTCTATCAAAGGCCTTGGCCTATATCAGCTTTCCCCGCGATGAGTGAGCGAGCATCAGTCGCAGCTTCACAGCGCCGCACACTCGTAAGCCCGTGTTTCCGAACTCCGAGAAATCGTCGTCGCCTTGCCTCCCACCCATCCTGTGCGTTTCGTTTTGATTATCCCTCCCCCTGGGTGCCAGCACGAGACTTTTGAAAGTTGCAAGATTCTTTATGCTTTTCCAAACACGCCGATCCCATTCACGTCTCATCGACATAACCTACACCATCACGGCGGAACCCCCAAAAAGGGTATACCTAACCCAGGAGCTGATTGATGGTTGGTCGGGGGAGAAGAACGGCCGAGATTGCTATCGTGGGGGTGAGCATTGAAGACAAGCAATCCATTACGCTGCTGCGCTCGTGCATTGCACGGTACCTGTTACACGTGCATAAGCTGAGGAAAGCTGAATGCAACCGAACAGGTAGGTAGTTGAATAAGCTTAAGCGAAAAGCGTCTTAGATGTAAGCTTAAAGTCTCAGTCAGCTCAGGGTTGTCACGTACAAAAAAAAAAGTTTACGACACAGAGATGTCTTAGAGACCACACAGGCAAAGATAGAGATACAAAATGTCATATTATAGAAATACAACTTTAAAAAAACACAAAAAAAAGAGAGCCATTATTCAACAAGGAGTTGTCCCTCCACCAGCCTCGCCGTGTCTTTTGCAAACGAACTGCGGCGGACCAAGCATTGTAACCCAGGTAAAAAAAGAACCCTTTCCTTTCCCCTCCCCCCTTCTATGTCATGATAAGCGCCCATAGCCCTTTTTCTATCGAATTGTGTTTCATGTACACGTATTATGCACATGTGTTTTTTCTCTCCCCCTCCCTCTCTCTTCATCTAAGCAACAGGGTCCACATACCCACCTTTTAGATCTATACGTGGATGAAGGGACCTGGTTGTGTTGTTTTATCCCAACTCTATTGTCCCTAGAGGGATTGCGGCCTACAGTCTACTCCCGGGAGACGTCGCGGCCGTAGAGCTTGGCCTTGATCCAGTCAAGGGCCACAAGGACACGATTGCGCGCTAAACACATCCATCCTCGTCAGTAACAGTAACAGTGACCCACCTAACCCAACCGCGCACGGAAAAGGGGGGGTGAGAAAAAGAGAGAGAATAGACTCACTGCTGAAGCACATGCTCAGGTAGGCGCTCCGCCAGAAGAGGTACGTCAGCTTGCCGCCCGACGCCACGTTGCCGTTGAGCCAGGCGATGTCGGCCACGGCCTTCTCGCTGCCGATGTACGCCAGGCTGCCCTGATGTGAGTAGTTGAAGGGCTTGACGTCCTTGATCCGCTGGAGCTGCCTCTCGAGGCTCTCGATCTCCGCCGTGATCTCGGCCACGTTGCCCGGCTTGAGGTTCAGGTTCGAGCTGAGCTCGTTGATCCGGCCCTCGAGCGTCTCCGTCTTGGCCATGTTGTTGAACAGGCGCGCCAGGAAGTTGCCCTCCTGCGCGGCGACCTGGGCCGTGGGGGCGTAGCCGGCGACGGCGCAGTCGCCGACAGCCCAGATGTCACGCGCGCCCTGGACGACGAGATACTCGTTAACAGCCAGGCCGCGCCTCGAGTCCTTCTGAGCCGGGATCTGGGCCGTGAGATCCTTGACCAATGGCCGGACGGCATTGCCAGTGGCCCAGACCAAGAGACCGTAGGGGATTGTGATGGTGGATTTGCTACCGTCTGGATTCGTTACCTGGGCCTCAACAGTCTTGTCGGTAACCTTCTTCACCATCGTCTTCGTCTTGATCTCGATGTGCTCCTCCTTGAAGGTGCTCTCAGTGTAGTCAATGAGCTGCTTAGAGAACATGGGTAGGACGGTGGGCAGAGCTTCGATTAGGGTAACCTTGAAACGGGGGGAGATTTCTGGGATTAGCTTCTTGATATCGTCGTCGAAGAAGTCACGTAGCTCGCCGGCGAATTCAACACCGGTGGGGCCACCACCGACAACCACCATATGAAGCAAGCGATCAATTTCGGAGGAATCCTGGTCCTTGAAGGCAGCGGTCTCGACGCAGTCCATGATCTTGGTTCGGATAGCCTGGGCATCGCGGATCTCCTTTAGGAAGCAGCTGTGTTCGCGAACACCGGGAATGCCAAAGGTGGCATTCTCGGCGCCGACGCCGATGACGAGCATGTCGTAGGGAACTTCAGTTTCGGTGATGGTACCTTGGATATCGCTATTGTCGGAGATCTTGACGACCTTTCGCTCGTAGTCAACCTTGGTGGCCTCGGCTTCGTAGAATCTGACGGCCGCCTTCTTGTGACGTAGGATCTGGCGGACGGGTTCCATGATAGAGCGATGTTCGATGTTTCCGGTAGTACATGAGGGTAGCAGGGGCGTGAAGAGGAAGTAGTTGCGGGGAGAGATGACGATGACATTGTAGTTGGCAGTATCAAGCTTCTTGAGGAGAGAAACGGAGCCCCAGCCAGTTCCTATAGGAGGCGGCGCACGCCAAGTTAGCTCATAGGTATGGTAGGGCTCACGAGCTGATTTGGTGCCTTACCTAGGATGACGAGAGTCTTCTTCTGAGGGTCAGGGGCGACCTGATCGTCCGGGTTGCGGTCCGAGTAGCCATCGTAGATGACGGCGCCAACGCCGAGGACGAGAGACAGATAGGTGGCGCGCCATAGCCATTTGAAGGTGGTCCGGATCTTGCCAGGCTTCTTCTTGGGCGCGGGCGCAGCAGCCTCAGCGTAGGTCCTCGCGAATTGGCGAGAGACCAGACTGGAGCGAGCGCGGTCCAAGCGAACGGCAGACGAGGCGAGGGCAGGTCGTGTCGCAGATGACGTGGCGGTCGCGAAGCTGGCAAAGGGGCGGACGGCTTCGGCGACAGAGAGTCGCGTTGCGGCCGCGCCGAAGCGAGTCAAGACCCTCGAAGACGACGCCATTGAGGCTCCCGGGAGAGATTCAATGGGGGAGCTGCGACGGATCAGGCCGGGGAGCAGGAGGTCGGCTTGTCAGCTTAAAAAGACTTGGACGACTCACGAGGAAGAAGCATACAAAGAAAATTGACGTGCTCTGCTAGCGACTACCTATCTGTAGTGCATCGGCGCCGTGGATCCAGCCAGTGGGTCTGCACCAGCAAAAGCAGACGGCTACGCACTTGGTACTTGCTAGGTAGGTAGAGTGGAGTGGAGCGACAGGCACCCCCCCTGGCGCTGCACCTGGGCACATTCCGCTTGAGCGGCACCGATAAGCCTAGCTGGCGGACTCCTTTTCATTGGCCAATCACAGCCCGTGGGAAAAAAATTTAGCACATGGGCCGAACATTTTAGCTCTATAGTCCAGGTGCTACAAGTACCTGTCTACCTTACCCAGCTACAGAGTACCTACTCCGTGCAGATTTCACGCTTCCGTCCCAGCCGCATGCAAAAGATTGTACACTATTTTTTCCATTCTGCAGAGGGACAGCTCATACACTAACGTTAACTCCGGCGAAAATTAATTTAGGCACATATGGTGAAGACTCATTTCGGAGTTGCTTGGTTGACTGACCGTCGAGACACACACACGTTCGCGCACAACTTAGGTATGAAAGTCACATGTACCGCAGCTGCTTGTACGCTAGGCACCGCCTCGGGAACTCGGAGTTTGCGCCGAAGTGCTGACGTCTTGAGCATCCGGAGCAATGGAATAGTTCATCTCTCGGGTCGCAAGATATACAGTAATGGCCGTCTATTCTGCAAAGTAGCTTCAACGAGTTAGGTACTTTAATGAGACATAACATGAGGCTGACAACGAGATACCTAGCAATGCATCTGCGCCAAGTGACAAAGTGACAAATTTTTATGAGACGTTTGGAATCGGCCTGGAAAATATCTCATCGTGTCAGCTTGGCTTGTTCCACATGGCACAGTGACCCAGCCAAGATGCCGAGATAATCAACATGGGAGGTCCGGGGTCGGCCATTCGTACTAGACTACCGTACACGTCATGTCGCAGGGCAATTGCCGTATCGTTGACATTCCTTACTTATAAGTTATACCTAGGCAATTCGTTAGTATTTCTGCTGCTTAGTAATTATAAACGGACTGGATGCCCAAAAGAAGAACCAAAGCAGGGGATTCCAAGTCCCAGTCGTACTCAATTACATCTCTAACTACCTACAGGTAGGTAAGTACCCATGTCCCTCCCCCCTTAGGATCAGTTGAGCTGGTTAGAAAGCGGTAAGAACACATCGGGAATTAAGCAACTCTCATCACCCAAAGGTTCCCATCATCCGCGGCCCACACCACCATCCATGCCTTAACACCCAGCACCGACACTCACGCCTAACTCTTTTTGAGAACATTCGATTTTGCGTCCGTGAGTCGAGATCGACCGGTATTGCCCGCGACTTCCCCGGATTCGCCTGGTCTAGATAGCCGGCCGGTTCTCGGCATTGGCCCCAGCGTGAGGGTCGTCACATGTGCTTTGCTTTCACATCTCCAACACGAAGGACTCTCTACGTCATTGTAAAACGCCCCGTTGTCCCCCCCTCATTTGGTCGGCCCAAGGCTATGATCAGTAACCTCTCGGGTTTCGCCATGCGCCATATCACACCCCCCTCCTTACCGCTTCAATGTCCTAGTTATTCTTCTCTCTAGACATCGACCATTTGATCTCCCATGTGAAAGTTGGGTTGAAGATGTGTGGCTGCTTCGGAATATCCAGGAATCAGTTTTAACTAGCCGATTTCACCATGCATTCCATCTTGGGGTCTCCGACTGGAGTTAGGTAGTATGTGATCTAGATACAGCACGTGTCAATCACGACTCCATCAGAAGCTTAATTCCTGGGGTCCAGCCCAACCAAGGAACTAAATGGGCGGTACAAGTATCTGGGTTGTCTAGTTAGTTAGAACTGAGCAGAGTCCATAAGTGTTAACACGTAGAAGTCCTACCCTAACTCCCTTTAGGAGATCACGCGCAGCCGGAGAAGAACCCGTACAGGACTTCGCCCTTGCTATTTATTAGCTGTTGGGAGTCACCAAACCCGAGACATACAAAAAGGCCCAGGCATTAGACTAGGCAGAGCGAAACAGGCTCACGGAGTTCAGGAATAGGAAGGGGGAGTTCTGTATATAAAAACGCCAGGCAAATCTCCTCTCAGGAAAGGGACAAAAGGGAAAACCATGGACCTTAGGACCCTTGGTTGATTGGTAGATGAATCGAAGCCATTCCAAGCCCTCTAGTAGAGCCCATGTCACAAGGCATCGAGAGGAAAGGATGAACGAAGCGTAAAAACCCACCAGCTTCCCCTGTTGTCTACCCGATTAACCATCTATCGCCCCCCCTCTCTGGCAAGCCGGGCCCCCCTTGCTCTATAACGGATACAAAAAAATATATACCAGAGGCAAAAGGGGGCATAGGACGGCGGGTCCTCCAAAACGCCCAGGGAAACAAATAAATGGAATATGTGCCGTAGTTCATCTCATCTCTTGCCTTTCACATGAAGCTTGCAAATATAGGCACCTATCTGACCAGTTCCAATAAGTGCATATCCTCGCTCCAGTAACTCTACAGCTGCTCCACCACAAGTAGGTACCTACCCATTCCCCTTCATCTAATCAGGGGTAGAACTCGTCTCTCGGATCAGCGAATCCATCATGAAGGGATTCGCAAAAGCGCACATGACATTACCGCCCTACAACCAGCGGTCCAACGAGCACCACTACGCACCAAAAAAAAAAAGGAAGGGAACGGAAAGAAAAAAAGCAAGACCACGCATCAGACTCAAGTCCTCTTCTTTTAAAAAAAAAACTAAAACGTAATTTAATTTATCGCTCTTTTTGACGACCGAACCTTCTTAAAAAATAACTAAATATAAATAGGTTCCCATATCGTTAAAATAATACACCAGGATTTGTCGTTCGTAATCATAGCAAGCAAAAGCCGCACCAGACTCCATCCTACCACACAATACAAACAAACAGAGAGGTACGTTATACATACACACACGCGCAACTATCTAGCCCGGCCCGGCCCGGCCCTTTGTCATCCCGGAACGGGACAGAACCAGAAACAGAATAGAGCAGAGAATAGAACAAGAACAACAACACAAAAATGGGGGCTACCTGCCCTGAGGCGCCGTCGACGCCGGCATCTCGCCATATCGCCCTCTACCCTTCGTCGTATCGTAGGCGTTGATGACGCGCGTCTGGCTCTCGTCGGCCTGCGAGAAGGCGTAGCCGCGCTGCTTCCGCATCCGCTGCACCTGGCGCACCTTTCTGATCGCCTTCTGGAACTGCTCCATTCTGTGTGTGCGTGCAAAGGTAAGCATCTGGACGCGTGGCTGTGATAACAACGGATTAAAGGGCGGGCTTGGCTTACCTTGGACGATAGTCCTGAATATTATACTTCTGGATCTCCTGGATGTGGTGGTAGCTTCGTGGATAGTACATCCGCCTGACGTACTTCCAGGCCACGTCCCGGATGAGGCAAGCAAGGGGCAAGAAAATGGTCTGAATATAGAAGTGCGGGCTCGTGAAGAGCACAGGTATGATTCCACGTAACTCGGTCGAGACATGAACCATAGGAGCGATAGTGGCGTAGGCAGCAATAAAGACGTACCAGAACAGTAAGCTACCCGGTATTGCTATTATGTGGTACTTTGTCCAGTTACTCGTAACCAATGCAGCCTTACCGAGGACGGTCGCCAAAACAGAGGCATACAACCCCGTACCCCAGAGCCAGTGGCCTCCAATTGTACCGTCACGGAGGACACCATCGCCGTACCAGATAAGTTCCGAGAAAATATACAGTATAAGTGAATGGTAAAAGGCATTTGCGATCCAGGCAGCAAATGTCTTGATTTTGAAGAATTCATTGCGTTGGCCGGCGGAGTATAGTTGCGGGTATCGGTCAAGCAAACGGGCTGACACGTACTGGTCTAGAATACCAATCGCAAGCGGCGGTAAGACTGTAAAGAAGACGTTGTAGAAAGAAAGCATCCAGGATTCGTAGATAATTTCAGCAGAGAACACGTTTTGGAAGGCATACTGGGACAAGTTAGCTGTGTCGAGAGTTGATGATAATATGGCACGGCGTCTTTTGGTTTAACTTTATAGGAGGGACCGAGCCATGGTAAACATAAACTTACCCAAAACTGCGTCTGATAGAGGGCAATATTCTTGTAGAAAGAAAAGAGGATGGTCTTGCTGATACGGTGATAGCTCCAGGCTCCGTGGACCAGCGTGAGTTTGCGGAGGAATCGAAACTGGCCGATTGAAACATCTGCAGACCGAGCGGCCTGGAGGCCTTCAACGCCTGAAATACCCACACCGATGTGGGCAGCCTGAATCATGGATACGTCGTTTGCTCCATCGCCAATAGCGAGGAGGATCTCATCGGAGAATTTCTTGACCATCTTAACCACCAAAGCCTTCTGAAGTGGAGATACACGACAGCATATAACAGCTTTGCACATGACGGCGAGGTCGAAGAACATTTTCTCCAGATCCGGTTCCAACGCGTAGGTGAGAGATTTGCCGTCGATAACTAGAGCTAGTGTATCCATCTCAATCGATCCTTCAGCATTATTCCTAATGGCCTCCAACTTTTTCTGGATATTTTGACGCGTCGCGAGCGCATCCTCCTCGTTAACGATAAGGAGCATCATGTCCTCGCTTAAGAGCTTGGAGCTCATGCCGATATTGATGGCAGTCTCTTGCCGATCCCCAGTCAAGACCCATACTTTGATATTGGCTTCTTGTAGAGTATGAATAGTCTCTGGGACGCCGTCCTGAAGTCTGTCTTCGATAGCAGTGGCACCCAGCAGATACAGGTCATGTTCAATGATTTCGGCAGCCTTGTCAAGCTCGTCGGCTCTGTTTCCGCCAACAGTTGTTTGAGCCTTGTCAAACATAGCGTACCATTCTTTGAACTCGTGTTCAGGAACTTCACGCATCGCTAGGCAAAGTGTTCGTAGGCCCTCCGCCGCGTACTCTTCCAAGTGCAAAAGTGTCTGCTCAACATGCGGGTTATCGTCATTAAGACGTTCCAGAATGACGGTGTCGGCACCTTTACAGTACAATCGGATTTTCCCATCGGGGCAACGATAAATGGTAGACATGCGCTTTCTTGTCGAGTTGAACTCACATACGGCTAGGAGCTCATACGGGAGCTCCTTGCCATCCACCTCAATAATGACAGTTCGAGGTTTACGAGCAATGAAAGAGTATCCCATTGTTACCGCGCCTTGAACGAGAGCACCTTCATCGGGAGAGGCAGCTTGGTACTTGATCTGGCCACCCTTCTTTTCGTCTCTCTCTGGAATAACGGTATGACAAGTAGCCAGGAGGGCTAAGAAGTGATGAATAGCCTGGGATGTGTGGTGCGACTTGAGGTTCTCTGCAAGTTGCTTAAAATCGTGGATGCCCACCACCGCTCCATCCTGAACGGTAGCTCGCCTATCCTCAGGAACTTCTTCGGCATACTGGACACCACCAATGGAGCACTGTTTGAACTCCATCATATTACACGTCAAAGTCCCCGTCTTGTCAGAGAAGACAAACCCGACCATGCCTAGTTCTTCTACTAAACTTGATGTGCGACAATTTGCTGGTGTATTCGTTTGATCGTAATAAATGTCAAGGTCATCGTTGATGAGAATGCCGTGCCAGTATTTGACGAGCTCTACCGTAACGAACAGCGAAATCGGAACCAGTGACGAGAACAGTACCCAATACGTGACGAGATCCTTGAAGATAGCTTGAACAACCTTGCCAGCACCATTCAATTGGTCTAACTCGAGGTAGGATACCGAATCGTTCGACACAGCACGGTATACTAGGTCTCCGATGGTACAGATTGAGCTAAGAATCAAGAGCAGCCCAATCAAGGCCAGCACGAGCTTGTTGAGTTGCCGCTCTACCTTAGTCCGCTTGATGGGAGTGGCTGTCGCGTTGCGCATCAACTTTGTCTCGTGACCTGTGAAGACAACTATGCCGTGGATCCAAGGGGTATTTCGAAGGGTAGCCCCTCGAAGCAATAGTTGTTCTGGATTCAAAGACAATTCCTTCTCTCCACCGCCAGCTTGCATAGTTAGTGTAGCCTCGTACGTATAGAGGCTGCTGTTAGGCTGTTCTGACCGAATCCTACCCCCTAACCTACTCAGTTCGGCGGGGCTGACCAAGGCCGCTGTCTCGGGGAGACCTTGCTTAATTTTGAGATTTGTTTCGCCATCAAGGTTGGCCGTCTCAATGTAGCATAAGCCTTCAGGCTCGGAACTCGCAAGAAGTACCATGTCAGCAGGAAACGGTTCCTCGGATTCGACCCGCACGATATCTCCTACTGCCACATTAATCCAGCTCGTCTCTTCAAAATTTGACCCTCTCAAAACCCTAGCCTTCGAGTTGTTCAGAGCACTATCCGCTTGTTTCCTTCTATAATCCTCGACGAGCTCTTTGGCTGCGGAAATAAGCAAGACCACAACGAGCGGACCGATAGTGGTATACTGATTCGTCGGTGAGAGACCAGGAATTTGCTGCAATGCCGCTGTGAATAAGAAGAAGATATTTGCGAATTTAGAGAACTGTTCGATTAGGAACTTGGGTAAGAAAGTAGCAACGTTGTATTTGGCGGTGGAAACGTGGTTGTCGACGTATTTGTTGGCCATGTTTGCAGGCGGGTTGTTGAGATGGATAATTCGGGGCCCTAGTGTTGAGGGATCCGGCTTGCCACTACCAAAACCAAATTTGAAGTTCTTGAGACCGAACCCTTTGCCCTGCTTTGCTTGCGGAGCCGTCGCTGACGAATCTGTCCGTTCATGTCTCGCGTCCGTTAAGGGAAGGTCCATTTCTGAATAGCCTTGCCCCATTCCCAGCATATTCTTTGCCCTGCCTAAGAAGCCGCCACCAAGTCCTAACACACTATTGCGATTCCGAGCATTCTCACGGCTTGTTCCGCCACGGCCGCCAACCGATCCACCGCCATGTTGGTAGTATGACTGGTCATCGTCGGGATAGTCGTCAAAGTCATCTGCGTATCTCTGGTAGTTATTTAAATTAGAGGACTGGCTGAACTGTCTGTCGCTATCGCCCATATAGGGGGGGCGAGGCCCTTGGGCGAAGGCGCCGGGGGCAGGATTCTTCACGCTCGGGTGTGTAGTCTGACTTGTACCGCCAATGAAATCATCGTAGGAGATGGATTGGCGCGTAGGGAGCTGGTCGCTAGGGTTGTTCGTATTATAAGAGCGAAGCAGCTCGTCATCGTTCACGGGAGCCCGTTGTCCGCCATAGGCAGGCTGGCTATCGAGGTCGAGAAGGAGGTCATTGTTGGAGTGAGAGGAGCCTCCAAGAGGCGCCCTTCCCGCCATATTGCAAAGGGATGCAGAAGCCTATACGGGGACGGGAATGGGAGACATGGGAGGTGCAGAAGATAACGGCCTGTGCTCGAAAGGGGTCGGATGGCGGCTCGGTTTGCGAGGGTTTGGTCGCAGGCGACAGCTCGGGGGAAGAAGGGCAGATGGCGGACGACAGATGGCGCAATGGAAGGGAGCGAGCGGGTTGTGTCGCAAGAGGAGCCAGCTATGGCTGTGTCGAGAAAAAGACGGTAGCATGCAATACGAGATGCCCAGGCCCGCAGGCGTAAGAGAATCGAAATAGAATTAAGCAGCCTAAACGGGACTGGGTTCTATGGGTGCTTAGCTGGGGTGGACTAGGCGACCTGGCACAGCCGGTAGGCGGGTTGGGCGCCCGCAATAGAGATGGGGATATTACACAGCAGAAAGCATTACGTGGTCGAGCAGGACAGCTGAGGGTCGGCGATGCAGAGAGACGTCGTCGGTGCAGTCGGTGCAGTCGGTGCAGTTTCTGAGTCGGGATGTGGAATGCAGTAGAGTAGGTACAAGCAATGCAGGCTGCAGAAGACAGACCGGACGGGGAGACGGTTCAACGGCGTCGAACAGCGAGGTCCGGCTGTGCTGGGCAGGTACCTGTCGGCGCGCGCAGCCACTGATAGGTCAGTTGCTGGGCGGCGCAACGCAGTTGTTTCGTCGATTAGCGTACACAGCCTCCAAACGTCCCCATCTCTTACGTACCTACCTTAGGTACCTCTAGCTAGGTACTTGTAAGTACACTGCCCAGGGGCCGGAGCAACATCTGCAGGTGCAGGAAAAGGGAGCAAGCAAGCACATGTAACATGGGCAAGGGTTGAGTCTTGACTGACTGACTGGAAAAACGGTAAGTAACCGTAAGTAGGTACTCCGTACATTCCCATGGCTTTGTTCTACGGTGCCTCGGTCTAGGTACCTACCCTAATCTATTTTCAGGGAGGCACCAGAATCTGTCCGCGCGGGGCGAGACACGGCGGGCAGCAGCGGGAGGAGAGGGTTCAGTTTATACGTAAAGTACTATCTAAGTAGCCACGGTACAACACAGTTTGCAACTCGACATGTTTCAAGTCGCCCCCAAACCACCGTGCTGTTCATATGCCGGGTCGGTCAATGAATGGTACAAAAAGACGTCCAGACCCCTCCTACCTATCGGGAATATCTATCCAGGGTTGGGGGGCTGGCATCGTCCATTTAACAACGCCGAAGCCTCATTAGCGAGCGTTTAAGCAGTGCTTCTCTGCCTCGGCCGGTACCCGAGATTTCTATCTCTGTGCGCGTAACAAGGCGCAGCAGCAGCAGCACACAGTGCAGCGCGAATTTAATAATGATGTGACTTGATCGCACAGCCCGTACGGACCCTACGCACGTACGCCTCCTCCAATACCGGTCGATGCATAGTAAAGAGGTGTTTCTTTCCGCTGTAGGCCGGTACTAACAAAGTGCCCCAAGAGGAAAAACCCGTGTCTTTCTTTGATGGTGATCTGAAGATCCCAGCCCCCCTGCGTGCCACGAAGCCCCTGACTGCAATCAAAGCCTATGCTACGTACTTACTTACTTCTTAATTAACAGGTAGTTACTACGGTGGTACCTCCACAGTCTCTAGACTAGGTAGGTGGCATATACTACCTAGTCCCCAACTTGGTGGACTTGTTTGGTTTACGAGCGTTGGATGGCAACAAGTGCTAGTTGGCCAAGACTGCAACTGAAATGTATAAGTAAGTATAAGTAGCCGACGCCACGGCCCGGTCACTCATGCACCTAATGTAGGTACGTATGTACAACATGTTGTCCAGGGTTGGATGGAATCCGCAGATCCGCGAGCACGCCGTTAACGTGGCGCAATCGGCGCCGTACGGGAATCCTTACACGCCCATTGACTGCTCGGAGGGGGGGGGGGGCGTGAGTTGGCTTGCTCTTCGCCGCAAGTTCCTAAATCGTGTGTGCGCGGGTGTCCCATTGTGTAAACTTGCTGAAGCCCAGCAGCTTCGACGAGACAAAAACGAGAGAGCCAATAAGACGTATGAGGTTATGTTTGATGATTTTTCAAACCCAATCAATTAGTGAAAAAATGTATCCGAATTCGTTTCTATCGCATTCGTATTCTACGTTCGAAATATATTCACGCTTCAGTCATTATTCAAATCATCATCATTCACATGCCCCCTTTTCATCGATGATCAGTCATGGCACGTTTTCTTTTGCAATTTTTTAGCCCTAGCCTCTACAGAGCCGCTTTCAGGTCATCCCCGAGCACGCTCCGCACGAAATCGCCGATGTGCTTGTTGACCTCGGCCGGCTTCTGAATCATGGCCCAGTGCGAGCAGCCCGCGAGGGTCTCGAGCTTCAGGCCGGCCGCGAAGTGCTGCTCCTGGCCCATGGCCATCCACGGCGGCAGCGCCTCGTCCTTGTCGGCCATGAGCAGCATGGCGGGCATGGGGAACCGGAAGCCGTCCGCGGCCAGGACCTCCTCGTCGTCCGCGTTGAGCTCACGCGTGCGGTACCAGTTGCAGGGGCCGCGGAGGCCGTGGCGCGAGAACTCGCGCACGTAGTGCTCCACCACCTCGGCGCTGACCAGCGGGCTGGGCCCGATGCGGTCGATGTTCGCCTCGAGCAGGCCCGTGGCCACGGCGAACGCCGGTTCGCCCTCGGGCGTCGTGCCGCCGAACAGGCCGTTGACGAACCCGCGCAGCCGCCGCTCCGGCGACTGCGCCACGATCGCCTCTGCGCCGCCGCCCGCGAGCTGCAGCTGGTACCGGAAGTTGGGCATCCTCTCCGCCAGTTCGGCCACCGTCATCTTGGTCGAGGACGGGGGCAGGAACGGCACGCAGACCGAGAAGACGCAGCGGACTATCTCGGGATAGTACTGCGCCATGCGCCTGCCCTATAGTCAGTTTTTCGGTTTCTGGATGGAGAAAAAGGATGTGAGGGGAAGGGGTCCGAAATCAAGGGGACGAGAGGGGGGGCTCTGGGGGTGGAGGCTAGAATATCGCAGCGTCCAAATGTATAAAAAGAAAAATAAGGGTCGTGTCGCGTACCAGACAAAAAGACCGCCCCAATCATGTCCGCCCAGGATAATGGGCTCCTTGGTGACTCCCTTGATGAGCTCGGCCATGTGAGCCGTCATCTTCTTCATCGTGTACTCCTCGGGCGAGTCCGGGGCGTCGGTCTGGCCGTACCCCAGCATGTCCGGCACCACGACCTGCAGGTTGAGGGACAGCAGGTACGGCACCTGGTTGCGCCATCCCATGCCGAGATCCGGCCTGGCGCGAACAACCGGTGAGCTTTCACAACGCGCGCGCGCAGAGAGCGGCTTTTCACGGGGGAGAGCAACCATACCAGCCGTGGATGAGGAGGATGGTGGCCGTCGGCTTGCCGCCGTCGGGCTTCGCCAGCATGTAGTGGTACTTGAAGCCGGCGACTTCGAAGAACTTGTGCTCGACCCGCGGATCATTGGGGGTCAGAGCATCCAGCTGGCCCTTCGGGGCCGCGGTGCTTTGTTAACAAATTAGCATCAGGTATACAATCATGTTCTCACTCAAAGTAGCACTGTGAGACAGATATAGCA
Organism: Xylaria palmicola; assembly: GCA_022385595.1. Classification (NCBI taxonomy): domain Eukaryota; kingdom Fungi; phylum Ascomycota; class Sordariomycetes; order Xylariales; family Xylariaceae; genus Xylaria; species Xylaria palmicola. The sequence continues at coordinate 60,964 of MU281400.1, forward strand.
TTGTGTATAAGGGAATGGAGACGTTACATCGTGTCCAATGCAAATGTTATACTCACCTCGAACTCATGGTCAAGATATAGCGAGATCAGCAAGGAGGGCGGTGGGAAACGGAGAGTGAGAGATAGGAGAGCAAAAGCGCGGAGAGAGAGAATGAATGTGTGTGTCGGCCTAACAAATCGGCCCACCAAGTATGGTCAAGTCCGTCGGGATTACAACTCACTACCTAGGTCCGGCGCGGTACCGTGGTTCAGGGGAGACCCTCCGAACTTGGCCTGCATATGAAGCTGACATCCACACGGATAGCCTGTCTCATAAAGGCATGAGTGCGGGGAGCTGCCTTTCCCGGACGACCCATATTTCGGTGCAGCAACATGGTCCCCCCAGTCAGGGTTCTCGACCGTATTGTACTTCAGAATATTCTATCTTAACTAAAATACCTACCTGCGTACCTAGGCATTCTCCATATTGATGTAGGCTTTGTAGCATATGTTAGCTATAGGCCTAATATAGCGTTGTTTTTCGTTTTAACGCTATAGTGACGACTTCTTAATTTTGGTATCATCCAACAGGACCGGCATGTGACAGAGACAATAACAAACAATGGCGCCCTGCTTTTGTATACCACCCCGTGTGGCGTGTCGAACAGTAGAACAATAATAGGTGGCGAGTTCAACAGAGTTCCCATAATAGAAATGAAGTCAGTGGTTCCAACCACCGTCCTACTGACCTTACATTATGTGGCACTTACAGAGGCTACATCATCCCGGGTCCCGTACTCCGAACTAACCATGGGCGCCTGTAACGCCGTAGCAGATGCCATCAAAAGCACATGATGAACCGGTATCACCTCAGCAGTAAAGAGAGCCCGGTCAATAAATTACAGTGTCCTCCTCCTCCTCGATCATGACATCGTCTGCTCGATCAGACTCTCTCTCGAGACCAGCTTTATTAGTAGCGCGTGAAGAGGGACGATTAGTAGACTCAGGTTGCGGCTTGTCAGTAGGTGGTTCATCATTGGGTTTACCCACTGTCTCGTCTTTCTCCAATACCGGTGGCTTGACCGCAATGCCCAAGCCCTGGAGACGCTGCTCTTTCCGCTCTTTGAACTCCAAAATTTCATTCTCGATCATATTCTCGACTTGTTGAATCTGACCTTGTATTGTTTCTTTTTGTGTTCTGGTGGGCTCGTACGGCCGATAGAACTATGGACGTCGTTAGTTGATACTACCAATCGTATACATACAAGGCAAGTCGACGACCCACGATTTTTGGTTTGGCTTCGGTTTGTAAGTACCGGGCCTTGGCTAGCATATCGGCATGCTTGGTTTTCATCTACGTATACTCGTAAGCGATGCGTTCCTCTCGTCGACCCGGGCTCCCCCCAGGCCACAAAGCGTTGAAAACGTACAACCTGCTCGTCGAATTTGAGCTGTTCTGTCTTGCGCACGGCTTCTAGCTTGGCGAGCCTTTGCATGCGCAAGCGGTCCTCTTCGGCTCGTTGTTGGGCGGATTTTGCCTGCTGTCGTCGCTCAATTTCTTGACGCTTCCTGGGTTGCGAGCCGGCACTGGCTTGACTTAGGGTATTCATCAAACCACCTAGTAACCGTCTTCCACGCTTCTTCTCTTCCTGGCGCGCCATCTCTCGCCGGTCTGTGCCTGGTTCAGCTGGGGGTTGGGATCGAGGATCGCGTCTCTCGCCGAGCTTCTCGCCATCCACTTTGGACTTTTTAGCCGAGCTGGGGGTCACATCTTCGGATGCAATGGGCGACGAAGCTTTCCGCTTCTGTTGAGGCTTGGTAGCAACCGAGTCTTGGGTCTCTTCGGCTGTGGACTCGGGCTCCGGTTCGGTCATCTTGCCATTGGCATCATCGTGTACCAGGGAGCTGCTACAAGTTGATTTATGGTCAGGAGTGCACGCCGAGGGACAATGTTAGTTTATTTGCTGCTTACCCCTCCTCGGCTGACATGGTGTGACGAAGTAAAAGGTAAAGCTCAGAACTCGGACTTGGTCAGAAAACTGTATACTCTAAATTCGGTTAGAGACTAAGAGGAGAATAGAGTGTGCGAAAGGACTCGATCTTTCGGCGTGTATTTGGTCAATACGAATGAGTCGCGGCCGGAATAGTAGCAGTCTCAAACACGGAAGTGCGAATAGTGAGTGATTCGATAGCTAATCTACCACCAAGTTCGCGGGTTGGAGATGTTGGAGATTGTAAGGAAGGAGAAATATCATGTGTCGCAAACGAGCCTAAGAGGAACGGACTACCTAGAAGTACCTATAGTCCCCTATGCACGCACACGCAGCTGCGGAGAGTAAGGTTCGATCTATCTACCTAAAGCCTTAAGAAGACGCGTACCTATTTAGATAAGGGAGGTACCTAGGTACCCACCTCACTCCGTTTTAATCGCTAAATTGATACTGTAAGGACCCACTCAGTAAGTCCGAGGTACCGACCCCCACCACAGCTAAGCTGCCGGGAGCCTAGGAGTGGCAAGGCTGTGAAGGCAAAACACCACCTGCATCCCGCGTTCCATTTGCTATCTAAGTAATCAGGCGGCTGCAGCCTTACAACCTCTAACCCGGCCCTCTCCCCCTCGCTCGCTCTCTTGGTCAATACCCTCGTCTCACCACGTCTATCGCCTCTATATTCCAGGATACATCGTGCACAGCCTACAGCAAAGCCTCAAATCGACCAAGACCACGTCAAGAAACTAGCCGAGGAACAGCATCATGTCGCGCCATCATCCGTAAGTAACCCAGCGGGAGCCCGCAAGACCCCATTCCACCGCCCCCCAGCGGACACAGCCAGCTGACATTGTGTCTCTCCCCCACGCGCAGCGACCTCGTCATGTGCCGGAAGCAGTCGGGCATCGCCATCGGCCGCCTGTGCGACAAGTGCGACGGCAAGTGCCCCGTCTGCGACTCGTACGTGCGCCCGACGACGCTGGTCCGCATCTGCGACGAGTGCAGCTTCGGCAACTACCAGAACAAGTGCGTCGTGTGCGGCGGCGAGGGCATCTCCGACGCCTTCTACTGCTTCGAGTGCACGCGCCTCGAGAAGGACCGCGACGGGTGCCCCAAGATCATAAACCTCGGCAGTTCACGCACCGACGTGAGTTTCCCCTTCTCCCACCCACCCCATATGTTTTGTTGTTGGCCTGGGAAATTTCGCTGGATGGAGTTGCTAACGACTTCTTTTTCTTCCTTTGCCACAGTTGTTCTACCAAAAGAAAACGAATCGGACAGGTTACTAGCCTTTATGTTGCCCGGGTCTGGGCTGATGGGAGTGAGCGATGGGTGTATGATGGGCTGTTGAATCCGAAAAGAAGGGATAAACAAGCGCTGTCGTTGTATTTTAATATCCAGGCTGGCGTTTTGCAATCATTTGGTCTCTTCGCGTGGGTCGAGTTGATACCCCGGGGTACTTTTACATGGAAAAACAAAAGGCTGCCTACACTTCACAAATTCAGGGTTATATGAGAAGCACCCTAACCCATATCAGTGTTCTAAGAAAGTAATGTGAAATCATAATGCATTCAATCATCCATAATGTACACGATGTTGCGAACCATGAGACGCTGTATTACCCGTGCGGCACTTTGTTGTTGGACCCTCTCATCTCTCCCCATTCCCTTTCGAACTAGAGATAACTGACTTTGACACCCATGCCTGCCGTTTGTTTGACCTTATTCCACCCCGACCCGAGTATCCGTTGTACCCGCTCACGGAGATCTCTGCGACTAAATACTACTATTATACTGACAATAAAGGCAATAAGCCTCATCAGGAGCACGGGATTGGTCCTGAGCGAAGCCCCCAGCTGCTCAACGATGTTGCCTAGATTTGCTATGATCATGGCAGCTCTCGTGCCAAGACTCGGGGGTGGGGTGGCCTTCTTTGCTTTAGAGGTGGACGAAGCCGACTGAGCCGGGTTCGACAAGGCAGAGTCTTTTCTGTGGTTCCGCGCCTTGCTTGGGGGCGGAGAATGTGACGACTGTTCGATGCCGTAATCAACCTCGCTTGCTTCTCGTTTCGCCTGCTCCTCTTCCAGCCGACGGCGTTCTCGGCCTTCGTTCTCAGCTCTCAGCCGCCGAGCGTGTTCGATATCCCGCCTCAACTGCTCTTCCTGTCGCTGCTGCTCCTCGCGCTCCCTCTGTTCGGCTGCTTGCTGCTCTTCTTGGAGGCTCTGGAGAGCCTGCAAGAAGGCTTCCCGCCTCTCCTCGTCGAGTACGGAGCTGAGACTGATGAATTCTCTGGCGTAGTCCCATTCATTGTTTCGAAGGAGAACATGCAGCGTATATAATTCAAGTATCTTAACCCTGGCATTAAGGTCTCGTGGCGTATCAGCACCGCTAGCAGCCCCTTTTGACGTCGATCTGCCGCTCCGCGACAAAGGCCGATGAGAGCGTGCTGCTTCCAGCTGTCGGGATATATCTAAGTTTGGTGTGTTAGAAGCGGCTAGATAATTTTCTAGCCGCTTCTGATTGACGACCTGGGATTGTGCACGTGAAAGGAGAAGAGTTGCGCTTTGAAAAGTAGTTAGTAGAGAGTAGATAATGAGGCCAGCTCCTCGGAAAACCACCAGTAGTAGGATCGCCTGGCACCTAGAGTGGCGACTCTAGAAGCGCCCTCAACGCAAGATTGTAATGTATAGATCGAACGCCAACTTACAGATTTATGACCACTTCAGAGTCAACATCCCCCTCGACGCCATGGTACCCAAACTGCACAACCTCCTCCCACACATCGCCGTTCCGGACCTTATTGCACAGCGTGCGCCACTCCTGCGTCCCAAAGGCCTCCTTGCCCTCTTCGGATTCCAGTTCGAGGATCGCATTGAGTACTGTCAGATACAGACTCCACACCTTTATCCTCGTGGCCCGCGAGGCCCTTACGACGGGCGCAGGTTCGGTCAAGCCATTGACGTCGCCCCCCTCGGTTGATGGCGTGATCAGGGGTAGAAGCGTCGACAAGGCCTCGGGCAATCGACGCGTGAGGAACAGCTGCGACGCCTGCCGATAGGTCTTTGATATTTGCGAGGGCACACGCGGGCTGGCAGACGACACGATGGACGAGATGGAATTGGCGAGCACGTGAGACCCGAGGGCCTCTGAAGCCGTCGGGCTCAGGGTGGGCGAGAACGCGCCGTCGAACGCCATCGGTTTGCTCGGGGAGGCTCTGTGGTGGAGGCGGCTGTCAAGTGTTGGTCGTCTACGTCGGCATGGGCACTCGGGCGCGGGACATTAATTGATTGGGGCGAGACAAAAGAAACCAAAAAATACGTCGAAAACAAAGTCAAAAACAGGACGTAGACATGGAGGTCTACGCGTGCAGGAGAGAAGTCGTCACCGTCCTGTCCTGTCCTGTCCTGTCGTGGTTGCTGTACCTGCCTGCGCGAGTGACCGCAAGTTGGGCAGGGCAGTGGGAACCTCAGTCAACAGCGACAAAGCACGAGGAGTCCGGACCTAGGCAAGCTCCCGGTCGGCGATTGCATATGCTGTCTTTGCCTCGGCCCAGCGCTGTGCACGCTCCACCTACCCTATACCAGGCGTTGCTAACGGTCAGCGTGGACCAGGGCTATCCTCATTACAGCTCATTACAGTTCATTTACAGCTGGGGCAACGCCTTTGGACCAATCAGAGAGCCGCAATCTCTACAGGTACTGGTACTTCCAGTGCCGGGCTCTTGCTTTGACGTTCAAAGATTACCAACCCCCACTGAACAGACAATTTCGACATCTCGATGACATAGGCGCCTCGTGCTGTGAGACATTGAATATACCTAACTACCTAGGTAACATTTTGAGTGAACAGGATTGTTTCTCAATGATTCCAGCACTATTTCACAGTACCCCGTGTTGGATCCATTCATAACTTGCATCGTCTTCGGCCCCGGTTGCAGGAGCGGTTGATGGCCCCAGTTAATAAGGTTACTCCCATCTACCTAGGTACCTAGGTAGCTTGACTCGCCTATTACTTGAAGACGTTTTGTTATGTTTCGCAAACGGGTTTTCTCTACCTGATATGTGAACTACGATACACCCGATATTTTTATGCAGACAGAAAAACAGAAAAATACAGCATTGTCTGTTTCGTATCTACCTTGGCTGTCTATTGAAGGTAGACAGACATCTAGCAACGGAATAGCATCCAAGTAGCTTCTGGTTTTAAGACAACTTCAAGGAAGAGGCAGAGGTAGAGAGAAATAGACGGCACCTCAACTGAGGGTCGGGCTAGGCATCTTCTCTATATATATATATATTTATAGTGTTGGCATCTCCGTCCTCTCTGAGCTCGTCGCACGTCTAAGTAGCAGTTTATCGCGACATCTAACTTGGAAGACCAAGGCAACGGCATTAACGAGATCTGGTCCAAGTATGGAGCATATATCCAAAACTTTCAGATCCCACGCTTCGGTTTTGCCATGGCAGCAAGGCACAAGAAGCACATGTGATACCAGGCCGACACGCAAGCCGGTAGTTTTGGCCTGGAACGTATAAACGTCTCTTTCCGAGCCTCGAATGTTTTTGTGCCCCGAGACTGTGCGTCTTGCCTGTATGCGATGACCATAATACAGTAATAAGATACAATGCATAGATACACTGGGCGGGCATACGCCCTGTTGGTTGTAGATTACAATGGGTAGTGGCAGCATTTTTTTGGCTTCCAACCATTCGCCGGCCATCATTCCCCAAACCTCCGTCCGGGGGGCTCGTCTTCCTATCTGTCCCCCATCATGTTTCTGACGGCACGGAAGTAGTCCCTATCGAGTTTGGCCCTGAGTTCTTCCTTGGTCAACCAGTTGAAGTCCTTTAGCCCCATCTTGTTGTCCTTCAGGTCGGCTTGGCCGGCCATGATCCTGCCCTTGTGGAAGAAGACCTTCTCGCCACGCTGCTTCAACGAGGTATCTTCGTTTAACTCGGGTTGCCGGACAAGGTGTGCCACTGGCACCCGTCCCACCATCCAGGTGTTCATGTTAACTCCGGCTGCAAGTTTCAAGGCTCTCGCAGCGGTCTAGATCATCATTAGCCTCCGTCGTACTATCACGGAATGCGGACCATGCATCGTATTCGGGCTTACCTCATGCAAATGCTCGTCTGTTGGGGCGTCCTCGGTCGGAAACTGCCACTGGCCGTCGGTTCGCTGGACGATTAAATATAGGGTGCGGTCCAATGCGCGGTCCAACCGTCGTATGTCGTTGGTTTTGTCAGCCTCGGTGATTCTGTCCATCGGCCGCTCGACGGGCACAATCTCATCCGGGGGCGCCTCCTCGCCATCCTCCGTCACTCGCAACTCGGCGTCTTTCAGTAGGATCTCGCGCACACGCTCCTCGCTGCTGAGCGTACTGCCGACGAGCAGCTCGTCGTTCCAGGCATTGCGGCCCTGCGCGTAGTACCGGCCCAGTTCCTTGGCCGCAATCTTGCCGCGTTCGTCGAACTTGATCCGCCAGTCCAGGTCCGCGGCCGTGTCCTGTTTGAAGTAGAAGGTGTGTCGGAAGGGTAGCACCAATCGCTCGTTTAGACGCTTTTGGTAGAAGAAGAAGGCGTTTTCGAAGGGTGTGAGGGCACGGGTAACTAATGGCGCTCTTGTGAGGATCACGCCGCTCCTTATCCTATAGTCGGCTCGGCGCGACGCTGTGACAGGCGGATGGGGATGTGACTCGGTGGGTTTGAGGTGATGGGCCTCCGCGATGGTTGCTGCTTCGGCATTGGCGGAGTAGGGACGCACTTGGACGTTTCTGCAGCTGGCGCATATGCTCGCTTGTCCTGGAGGTCCCATGTTAGTGCTCTTCTCGATCGGCCGGGTCTGCAGAGGCAGCAACGCAAGACACACTTTTTAATAAGGCCGCAGCAACGCTGCCACCTCTACCCGGCGCTGCCATGGTCTGTGATGGGGGCGCTGCGCTTCTCTCCGTGGGTTGGGAGAAGAATACGACGGCAACGGAACGGAAGCAGCGGTGGTCGTCGTCCGAATGGTACGGGTTCCGTTTAGATGGCGCGCGACCAAGACGGGTCGTCAACTTTTTTTCGGAGCTCCCCTGATTAAACCGGCTGGCCGGGGCCGACTGGCAAGCCACAGATAGAAATAGATGTGCTATCTAGATAGACTAAGTCTAATCCGCCTGTGGCTGTGGCTGGTGGGAGCTGTTCCAGATTTCTTATCTCCAGTCTGGCCGTACCTAGGTACCTGGAACGACTCGGGTCGCGCCATGTGGAGCCCCGTAAATGATGAGTGGTCGGGTGGGGGTGGTTCCTGCATGAGGCTAAACTCAGCACCCCATCCAACCAGCCCACTTCGCATCATTCGCGGCCAGTCGTCATCATCCTCTTCAGAAAACGGGAATACGGGAATACTGATTTCTGATCTGACCTCGATCTGACCTCCCATTCCTCAAGATATCCTCTTCCGTCGTGCGTCCTTTTCTCCTCGTCAGCCCATACACTCATACACTCATACACTCCTCCCCTGCCGTTGTGGCACTTGCTGCCAATATGCCAGAAGAACCCCGATGTATCCGTTAGCCCGACATACCTAGGTAGCTAAGAAGCGTCTCCTGTACCCTTCCCTCTGCGGTCCGCTGCATTGCGCCGTCACCTACAGCACGTATAAAGGGTGTTCGCTCGTGCGACCGCCACAGTCCGATCCCCGTTCCAATGCATGTTCCTGACTGCGCCGATGGCCTCTGTGCGGCACCAGGCCTTGCACCCCACTCGGTGCTGTCGACGACGATATCATTGGCGCCGTTCGTCTTCACTTTTGTCCTGGTCTTTGCCGTCGTATCGCGGCGCATTTTCCCTCAGCTCGCTCGCATTCACAATTCGCGCGATGGCGCTGACCACTTTCTTCCCTCCGACGCACCACTGGCCCTGCAACAAGCCCACGCGGAGCATGGTGCTAAATCGTTACGACGTCGCATAGCGGCCGGTGCCTTTGCGACTACTATCGGCTTAGCAGCCGTTCTAGCCGAACTGATCTTGTGTGAAATATCGGAGCTGGTCAGCCCGTATGCGCGGGAGACTGCACTGCGCGTTACGGTTCCAACACTTCTTTTCCTGCTCATCGTCTTAATTCCTTTCCTGGAACTTCAATCCCTCATTACTGGGTCTGGCTGGTCTTTCCAGCGAACCGCCCGCGGGCGGCTACCTCGAATCCCCTGGGTTCTTCAGTTTAGTCTCTTCGGAGCTTGGCTCTTTATATTCTGGTCGCTGGGGAATTTGGTCCCCGTCAAGGATGAGATCATGCATAGGAGTGCCCAGATGGTCACGGCCCGAACGGGTCCAACCCCGAATAGCCTAGCCCGTGCCTGTCTCGAGCGCATTGGAGTCATCGGTATCTCACTCATGGCGCTTCTGTCTGGATTCGCCTCCGTTTCTTCACCCTGGCATACGTTTGGAAGCAGAGCCTCGCGACGGCCCGTTACGGATTCCGATATTGCTCGAAAGCAGGCCGGTTTAGATGCTACCAACGAGATGCTTGTTACTAAGCAACACCGTCTACAAGCTTTACAGCGCAAGGTCGCCGAGACCTCCGCTGCCGACAAATCTGGATTCGTCACAAAATTCATTGGCAGCATTCGCGGTGGAGGTGATGCGGCCGAAATTCGTAGCTTACGTCTAGAGATCTCCGGCTTAGAGACAATGGAAACAAACCTAGCAGCCTCACTAAACGCGTTGCGATCACGGCAGGCCGACTCCGAACGCGCATCAACCACCGTGGGGAAGCTCCTTCTAATACCGACTTATGCTTTCAGTGTATATTGCGTCTACCGAATTCTAGCCACTACTCTTACGACCCTCCGCCGCCTATACTATCCTACAGCCTCGTTTTCTTCTGCTGACCCGATTAATCGATTCCTCGGGCTATTAGCTAAACACTGGGATCCCAAGCTCGACCAGATCGCCTGGGCGAGGCAGATATCCTTCTTGTTGTCTGGCGTTATTTTGGCGGCCAGCGCAAACAGCGTCCTCCAAACCTTCCACCTCTTCGCAAAATGGACCCCCGGCCTGTTGTACCAGGCCCAGGCGAACCTAGCGCTCCTGATCGGACAGATCAGTGCCATCTACGTGATCTCCGCCGCACTCCTGCTCCGGAGTAACCTTCCGAAAGAGGCCAGCAGCGCTGTGGGGGACGCACTCGAGAGTGCTCTCGAACCCAGCTTCGTGGACCGCTGGTTCGAAGGCTGGTTTCTGCTCGCGAGCGCAGCCACCGCTGCTGGGATCTGGATAGGGGGCAAAATTGGCGAATGGGGCGAGGATTGGGAAGATATCGGCATGGAAGAGATGGGCCAGAAGCGCTCGTGAGCCGGCGCTGCTGGGGATATTTACCTAGGTTGATTCATTGCATGGAGTTCTAGGCGTTTTGCGGTGGCGTGGTAAGAGTGCTAAACATGACGCTGTACGACCCAGCATCTCAATAAAAAGAAATATCACAATACGCCTTTTGAAGTATTTCACGACGTGTCTCTAATGTCTCGCCAGCTGCCAATAGTCATTGTTCACTTAGCATCCAAGAGAGTAGTAACGCAGACTTTTGGGTCGGGCGGATTCCGCGTATTGTTTTGGCTTGCGTGGTTTACTATCATTTTGTCGGGCAGATTGGGTATATCAGCTAGAGCGACTCTCGATGTCGGAAATGAGGAATTCCTCCTCAAGCATCATCCACCTGCAATTGCAGCAATGCCATTTCCGAGTTGTGCAGCACGTCTTCTCCCAGAGACGCCAAAGACGAAGCTCCCCCCCACCACCCAACCCCGCGATCGTCGCAGAAGCAGACCATGCCCTCCCTCTACGCAGCGTAGTGGCCGAAGCAATGGAGACGGCCATTGTCGTTATCGACGAAGTTGCCTGCGGAGAGAGAGAGGAACAGAGGTCAGCCGGCGGGTCGGGCCTCTTTTTTTCCTCGGCGGAGTAGGAAGGAAGTAAATGTACGACGGGGTCAGACGAAACATATTACGTACCTAGGTCGATGGTGGTCTCCACGGGGTACTTCCCGTTGTCGCAGTAGGCGTAGAGGACGGGGCGGGCGCCGTGGATGAGCATGCGGTTGCAGGTCTGCGCGAAGTCGCCGTCCGCGCAGGCCTCCATCTGGCCGAAGGTGTTGGCGATGCAGCTGCGAAAAAGAGTTTTTTTTCTTGTTGGCATGGGGGGGATATCGTAAGGAGGGGGGGATGGAGAGGGGGGGTTAAGTAAACCTACAGGTTGAGATTCAGCGACGAGTAGGGCTGGGAGCCGTCCTCGGCGCGGCAGACGGCGCCGAGGTAGGCGTCGTGGTCGACCTGGTGGATGCTGTAGGTCGTGCACGAGTCCGCGAAGGAGTGGACGGTGCCGTTCGTGCCCGATGGGGCTGTTGCGTTCATGGCGTTCGCGAGCATCCGAGGGCCGGCGCTGAGGGCCGTGCTGACGGCAGCGATGGTGGCGAGGAAACCCATTGTCAAGATAGGAGTCGTGCAGAGGACTGGTAGAGATCTAGGTGATGGGTTGGTAATGACCTGAACGTGGATAGCGAAGCCGAGTGTGGTTGTGGGGGTAAGAAAAGTAAAAGAGTGAACTCGAGAATTTGAAATGAGAGAGAGAGAGAGAGAGAGAGAGAGAGAGAGAGAAGGGAAGGTGTTTGTTTCCGGATTCTCGCTGAGAAACACTGTAGCAACAGGCATTCACTACAACTCGCTGGTTGCCTGGAAGTTTGCTTGCGGAAGGAATAGCACCAGTCAAAGTACCGGGAGACGAATACATTCCCCATGTAGAGGGCCAATGATCCTCCTTGGACTTTGTATTAGTTCAGTGTTTAGCTTGCGCCCGGTTATCCCTGGAAGACGTATTGAAATAACCACTCCAAGTGTGTGTGGTGTCAGTGGGAGATTGACGGCAGAACGTCGATGCTCAGCACAGCTCTGTAAATACGGATGAATTTTTCGCCAATTTTCCTGGTGTATTGTTGGAAACCCTTTCGAGGTAAGAGAACCCTGATGTTGCGATCCCATTATTTTTATCCTAAACTGAATAATATCATGCTCTTGTGTATGAGGCATAGCAATATGTATAGACCGGGTCATGGCACTGGGTTCATTGTAGGAAACTTGAACGGCGAATGAGGCCCGTCAACCCCGATTGCCTCGTGTATTCGTAATATCGGTTATTGGACCCGAGGGAAGTTTATAACTGATACACAGGAGCCCTTATGGCCTTCGGGCTCCAGGTTGGTTTTGATTTAGTAGTCCTCTTAGAGGTGGCGTTTCCCCCGCAACTTGACCCGTGCAGGTGGACTAGGCAGGCAAAGTAGTCAAGTTTCAAGAACAGAGTTAAACTTGGCAGCTATTTTGCCTTCCAGAGTGTCTAAACGTCGATAAAGCGGTCTCACGTTTCCAGCGTCATCACCGCAACTCATGCGCTTACCGCGCCACGGAAGGCAGTTCTTGTCATGGTTCAGTGTGCAAGCAGTTTTCGCCATATAAGAGTATTTTATCTTTAGTTCCTCGAAACCATGTAGCTTGAGGAATTCTTAGCACTGCCTTTTACCTCTCCCACACCATTTCCGGAAATCTGAATCCAGGTAACTCGGGGAGCTTGAAGAATCCTTCCAGAGTTGCCTAAGGCTTACTCATTGAGGCAGGGGAAGCCGTGATGTTATCACTATTAGGACTCAGACCTCAGTAGTGATTGAGTTATGCCATCTTGGCTTCTGGCCTAGGAGCAACTCGACTTATACCGCAGCAGCGGCGAGGAATTAACGTGAAATAAAAGGAGAAGTTGTAGCCGGTTATGTGTTGATAGAGGGAATACCCTCAGTAGCCCGTCCTAATTAAGGCACCTACTTTTTATCTGCATACCAGGTACCTACCTAAGTACCTAGGTGGTACCTTGACGGAGATAGATGCCCATTCACTGGAACTTCTAGGTACATATAGATACGTACCTACCAGATACGTGCCTGCCAATCAATCTGAGGCTTCCCGCGAGTTTGGTGGTTTCCACCCGTTTCGGTTCCTGTATAGAGCCTTCCAGCAACGCCTAGGTACTTGCACAGGCCTCAGTGGCTCACCCAAAGTAAAACACTTACCAGACTCCTTGCCCCTCCTTCGACGTATCTCAACTACCAGTTACGCCATCATCTACGTCCAGCCACCCTGCCGACCAAGGCCCTGCCGAGCAGTGACACAACCTAGATCTACAACCTAGATCCTACCTACCTACTTCTCCTTGGCTACCTGTCTTCGTCATCTACACACACCCGTCGCCGCCCAGTCTCGAATGCATGCTCCCAAGATACGAGGAACAGCTAGCTAATATATGTGTATGACTTTCTTCACTGGCCCTTGGGTATTGGCTCATTACGAGGTAAGCAGCCTACTATCTATCCTTCCTTCTCTTGGTACATGGCCCCTGTCACTGCATCTTTCCTCTTCTTCATCACTTTCTTTCAACTGGCGCGCCCTTATTTCTCCGATCCAGCCCCGGTTAGTAATGAGTCGTTATTGAGTTACCACTAGACAAGCCGGTCGAGGCGATGAAATGAACAAACATCACCCCGTATAGGAACGTCGCGCAGTATATTGTCTGGAAAAACGGCCGAGCGATACTTATATTAGGAGTCGTAGCTTCCGCCATCACCACATACCCCTGTATCATCGTCATCATCCTCGTCTTCATACGCCTAGACGAATAACTGTTCGCATTTCTTTTCCTGGGCTTCGTCATTCCCTACAGTGGCACGCGCACATCGTTGTCTCGAAGAAGCTTACTCTGCGCAGCTCACTAACACTTTGGGCCAACAATGTCCTACACCAACTTCCAGAAATACGTGGAGGGGATGAATCGGCAGCCACTTGACAAGAAGCCTGAGCGCCGCGGCTCCGGTATCCTGCTACCGCATCAAAGGACAACACCAATCAAGAAACAACCTGTAGCCAACCAGGAGTCCGGCCTCCAAACTCCCAAGAAAGAATGTAATCGACAAATTGGTGCTGACACTCCACAACAAGACGTTCATGCAGGCGTGTCAAAACTTTCGGCGACCCTGCACCCACCCCGGAGGGTTATACTTGGGCTAGCGCAGAGTCGGTGGGCGGACTTGGGTCGCCATGGCACCTCGGCACATGAATATACGTGGTCTCCGTCTAGGTCTTCGATTCACAGACCAGACCAGGAGCGAGCAACAGGAGAAAAGAAAATCACCACACCTTCTAGCAAGAAAGCCGACGAGCCCCAGCGTGGGATACTCGCTATGAAACAGATCAAGCTGGATGGAAATGGGACGCCTAGTCCAGCATTAGGGCTGGATACTCAAGATACAAGTAACCACAATAGCCGGCCTTCGAGCTCGACGGGTGTGACGTCCATGCGGGGCACCGGATGGAGTGAATTGGGAGATAACGAAAACAAAGTTTCAGAGCTAGGACGCCATCGACCAACGGCTGGACCCAAAGTATCGGCCACTGAGGGGGGCTCAATGAGGAGCACGGCACCACTACCACAGGTTGAGGCGTCGAAGGTTCATGAACAGACACACGATGACCCGCTCCGTGACCCACGAGGGAACTGGCCAGCTGAACCGCAGGACGCGGATGAAGCCAGAATTCCACGAGATCAAAAAGGTTCATCGGATGCTGTGTCGTTCTCAACCGATGGAGATAAGGTCATTCCTCAATTAATGAATGAGTTTATCGAGACTTGGCTGCGCGATGCCCATGTTGTAAATGCAGATTTCCTCTCTCAGAAGACGGAACATCACGAAACCTGTGACGTTGATACAGTCACGGGTAATCTCATGGAACCAGTTGACTATCCAAGAACAATACCTGGTAGGTTTAAAGCCCCTCGCAAAAGCTGTTTTCTTATATGGGAGCTGACATTGCTGGCTAGGCGAATTGATGACACAAGCACGAGCCGAAGGGAGCTCGGCGCAGTGCATGAGATTATTCGAAGCCGAAACTGCACGAAGGGATCCCGTGAGAAAAGCACAAAGGAAAGCAGAGAGAGAAGCCAGAGCTGCTGCTCAGGCCAGCTTGGCTGCCGCAGCCCCAGTTGTCGAAGAGCCTCCTAACCCCTATGAGGTTCAGATCCCGTGCCATATTCGCCCTGCAGACGAACCAGACATTAAAGCCATTACAGCTATCTATAACCAAGAGATAGAAACTGGATACAAGGTTATGGATACTCAGCCGGTTAAGCAGGACGATATCTTCATGATCTACCATCAATGCTTAGCCGAGAAAATGCCATTTGTGGTGGCGGTCGAGGGCTGGCATGGTAGGGGAGACCAACTGTGTCAAGGAGTCATCGGGTTTGGTATGGTTACTGCCGTAGGCCGAGGGATCACCGGGTCTTATGAGACACTCGCCAGCCGTGGTGGCAAGCTGGTAGTCATCGTCAAGCCGGAATATCGTCGGAAGAAGATTGGCACAGCATTGACCGATATTCTCATAACCAATTGCACGGGTTGGTACCTCCCAAAGGGCGGGTACCAGTTTGTGAACCTTACGAACCACGGGCTATCCAACCAATTCAGGGACAATCAGCGCAAGTGGTGGTACCTCGAGATGGAGGTCATGATTGTTTCGGGAGCAGACGAGGAGAAGACCCGAAAGGGGGAAGAGTTCCAGTGGATCTGGAACTTCCTCGAGGCCAAGTTCGACTTGCTCCTGAAGCATTACGATGAGAAATGCTTCTATGAGCCGCGCCAGATGAAGTGGCTGGATAAGCTCACATTTCGCCGTCGCTGTCGTTCTGCTCGGGAGTGATGATACACCTGCTTTTCTTCTGGCTTGCTTTTGCGTTGATCACGCTCTGCTTTATCGATACTCCGTAGTATTGCGACACATGATTCGCAGCCTGTACAGTGCAAAAGGTAGGACGTCCTGCCATGTACGTATATTCCGAGGCTTTTCTGTTTTATTCTATAGCTAGGCAAGCTGAAAATAATGCGAATGCATCTTCAACGTTACCGCGCTTCGTGCATGCTGCAAAACTCATCTCATTGGGATGGATAAGAGTAAGAATATCAATTATTAGGCGTAGGCGGTACCAGGTAGCTAGGCAGTATTTGGATAGGGGCGGTATGACATAATCATGATTCTTATATTATGGCAGGACGCAACCAATCTTATCTTCGGCATCTCATTCGAAGCTGATAAACATTCCAATTATAATGAAGGACCCTGTTCATTCGGCGAGTTAGATAGGATTTGCAGCGCGAGTTCCTCCAATACACACTGTCCCGCAGATGCGCTTTCTCTAGTGCTGACGTGCCACTATCTTAACAAGCGTGATTACACCAACAACAGTGCCTAATCTACATAGTATTTATCTAGACAATCTTCGGATTACCTACCTGAATGCACACCCTTCAGACATGAATACGCTTCTGTATCCATCTTATAAGCGGGCCAATTCAGCGCGGAAACAACTAAGGTACTTGTACTAAGTGAGCTAACCTTGGGGCTACTCTATAAGTACGTTACTATAGCATGTATGATGAGGTAGTTAGCTCGGCTCGCCCCCGTCATTATCCCCGTATCGCCTTCTCTCACATGTGAATCGCGCCGTGCTCCTGCAGCTCCCCCTCGGCGCAGGCCGAAAGTTTACCAACCTAGGTTCTGTAGTCTCCGCAACAAGGTTAGCGGTAACCGTATATTATCTTATTCTCCGAGTGCCCGACTGATCCGGCCGTAGACGGTCACGAGGGCCCGAAGACCCTTTGTCGCGCGCCCCCCCGTCACATCCCAGTCGCCACGAGTTCGCGATAACACGCGTCGACAGTCGCCGTTCTGACCAAATTGATTCACTAACCCCGTTCGATGGCCTCGCGCAGCTGGCGGGCAGTATGGTAACGATGGCACCCACGGGCGCGGTCGCAGTGCCGCCACCAGTATCGGTCATAGAGATGCAGGCGCCCGCGTCCGACGACGATGAGGTCTCGCCATTGGACGATGGGGACGAGCCTCTCGACATCGACCAAGATGACGTTCAATCCTTCATCCAGCCCGCCTTGAGCCCGGTGGCGACCCGGCTCGCTCTGCCCAGGACCCCGGCCGCCGAGAAGGCCGCCGCCATGGAGCGATTGCCGGGCGGCGGGCTGTTGGGCACCGCTGAGGGCACGGCACCGTCGGCTGCTGAGCCGCTCTCGCGGCCGCCGGGTACCAGGGCAGTCGTGCCGGTCCCTCCGCACCAGACACGGCCGCACAGGGGCCTGACCCTCGGCCAGCTACCGTCGAGCCTGCCATACATGAGCAGGTTTCCGTCGCCGTGGGTGTCCGGTCCGAAGGACTTAGTCATCGATAATGAGTCGGGGCCCAGGTCCGCCATCGCCTCCGTCTTTGGCCAGAACCGTCACCAGAGGGCATCTTCGGGCGGCCAAGACACGCTTAAGCGGTTACGCGAGGCCTTGCCGTCGATCTCCCTGCCCTCGTTCTTCTCTGCCTCGTCCCCCGCAAAGGCCATTGAGCCCGATGGTAAAGGCTCGGTCGCTTCCGGCGACGGCCCGGCAGAGTCGAAGGAGATGTACTCACCCCTAGGATATCGCACCCAGAGTGATTTAACCATGGCGGATGTAGTAGGCCGCTCGGAAGAGAGGCTGTCTGTTTCGCGCCCGCGATCCTCCATTCACTCCACCCGGCCTCGGGTGATGCGTAGGTCAACGTCGGATGAGTCAATGCTCTACCATTCCCTGTCTAGGGTCTCATCGTACGGCGATGACGAGCGATGGAACCATATCCGGGAGCAGAGGAACAGCAGGCTCAAAGCCATCACGGACAGCTGGGATCGGCCGACGTTCAAGCTGCCACAACTACCCCAACTGCCTAAAATTCTGCCGGCTCCCCTGAAAAGACCTCTGCTTGGATTTGAGTCGGAAGCGTCGCAGGGTGACCAGTTACGACCGATGGCGATTTCTGAGACGAAAGACAGCAATCTCTCCGAACTAGACTGCGCTCTCGAGTCTCTCACTGGCGATATTGTTATCATGGGTGGTTACCGGGGCTCTGTACTTCGGTCGACGAGGACGCGGCGCCAAGTCTGGGTGCCGGTGAAGCTCGGCCTCAACATTCGAAAGGTGAACCTCGAGGTTGGCCTGGAGCCCGAGGACGAGGAAAGGATGGAGGAGACGATATATCCCTCTGGAATGCTCCAAAACATAGGACCTGTGGACATTGTATGCATTTTTGGAATCCCACCCCCCCACCCTTTCTACTCATCTGCTAACTGTTTACGTCACGTAGTCGAGACGGCTCATCCGGAAGCTGAGAGACTGTGAGAACGCGAAGTCGGGGAAGCTACGTGTCTGGGACTACGGATACGACTGGCGCCTGAGCCCGCATCTGCTCTCCCGCAAGCTGATCGACTTCCTGCGTCACTTACCCTCGAACCAGGGGATCGAGGATCGCCGTGACAGGGGCGCCACCGTCATTGCCCACAGCCTCGGTGGCCTTATTGCGCGCCACGCTGTGAATCAGCGCCCGGAGCTTTTCGCTGGCGTAGTCTATGCGGGCACTCCTCAGCGGGTATGTGTCCTCTATCCCCCTTTACGCTCTGCTTAACTTACCTTGGCAACGATTACTGACCTTGTGTTTCTTAAGTGCATTAACGTCTGTAAGTGAATCGAGCAGTCCCCTATCGTCTTAACGGCGGAGGAGCTCTGTTACTATAATCTCAAGTTGTATTCCCTAAAACAACCATTCAACTGGTCGTCGTGAATAGGGGTCAATTGGATGGATAGCTCATGCTATTCACTTCAATGCTGATGTACATCCAAGTCGAGGAACGAAACTAACAATCTCTTGTATAGTGGGCCCGTTGAGAAACGGTGACGCCGTTCTCTTCAACGAGAAGGTGTTGACAGCGCAAGTCAACTTCTCTCTCAGAACCAGCTTTGTTTTCCTGCCCGAAGACGGGTTCTGCTTTATAAACAAGCATACCGGAGAGGAATACACCGTCGACTTCTATGACCCACAAGAATGGGCCAAATACGCCTTGTCGCCTTGCAGTATGTATCTCGGACCCCTATTCTCTTCCTGTTCCCGCAACCCCCCAACCCCCCGCGAAGCTACTATGCCGTCTACGGCGAATACTGACTGTCGTCTAGTCGAGCCAGCGTTGCCGGCCTACAACCCCCGCGGGCCATCCAGGCCTTCCCTGCGGGAGCTCTCGGAGCGACTGCCGTCACCCCTCCGAAGCAGAGGTAACAGCGCAGCCGCCGACACGCGGCCGCTGCACACCACCAGCCGTACCATAGCCGAGGCAGCCAGACGGCTGGAAGTGAGCCACGACCGCACGCTAGCGCCACAGATGGGGACGTTATCCAGCGAGAGCAGCAGCGCGCAGCAGCAGCAGCAGCAGCAGCAACAGCAGCAGTACAAGGAACCGGGGCAGCCCGACCGCAACATGGCGTACCTCGGGCGGACGCTGGCAGAGATCCGGCGGTTCCGGGCCGAGACACGCCACCGGCCGCGGCACACCGAGGCCAACGCGTACCCGCCGCTCGCCGTCATCTACGGCAAGGACACCCCCACGGTGTGGGCGGCGCACGTGTCGTCGCGCGAGGCCATCGCGTGCGCCGACGCCTACGACGACCTCGTCTTCCGCAGCGGCGACGGCGTCGTCCTCGCCAAGGAGGCCATGCTCCCCCAGGGCTACGAGCTGGCCCGCGGCGGCCGCGTCAGCACCGACCGCGGACACATCACCATCCTCGGCGACCTCGAGTCCGTCGGCCGGGCCCTCCGCGCCGTCGTCCGCGGCCGCCGGAAGGGCATCGGCCTGGGGCTGGGGCACGCGCCGGGGGCGGGCGCGCGGGAGTGAGCGGGAGTGAGTCAGCGACGACTTATTAGGGGGGGCGGCAAGAGGCGTGTAAGATGAGGAATAGGATAGGATAGGATAAAGAGCATTGGGGCGGGGAATCGGAGCAAACCTTTTTCAATTGCTTATAACAATTTTTCTTTCCTCAACGGGCATGATGGATAGATGGGGATAGATAAAGCCTCGGCGTCATGGAAAATAGATTTTATGCGAATTCGAAGGCGCGGCATTTTCAATAATGGGTTAAAGAAGCTTACTGTGGCCGTTGTGGTTTTTTTCCGTGGGATGACGTGCTTGGAGATTTTTTGTGGCAACTCTTTACGAAGGTCTTGCGTGTGCTATGCTCGATTGGTATACCTGGCTGGCATTGAGGAGCCGCTTCCTACAATTATTCAAGGTCACGTCAATATCTCACATGTCCCGGAGAAGTTTTCTTGGGAAAGGTATACAGAAAAATGTAACGATTGTGATTGGTAGTACGGTGCAGACGTCAGAAAAAACAAATATACAAGAATCCTAACTCATAGGCATATAAACAACTTCGGTAGTACAGCGCTCGCCCCCATCAACACACACCTCCTGCGATGGAACTAGGCAATAAATATCACCATCTCCTTCCTTTCAAGCGGCCGGGAAGCTAGCTAAGCAGTCCAAGCCACGGCCTCAGCGTCCCGCTTCGATTGCCCGGTTCCGGAGCAGTAGTCGTCATTCTTGTCACCTCCGACGCAACCGACGGAGCACAGCTCCTTGAACGCGATGTCGCCGTGATCGATGCAAGACCACAGAGAGTTCTGGATGTTGTAGTCTTCAGTTCCCACCTCGTTGGCTCGTAGATTGGTGATGATCTTGTTGATGTAGTCTCCTATTAAGTTGTGTTAGTAGCCGTCTCTTTGAAAAGCCCACAGGAATGATGTCGAGAGCGCAGCGTCGCATTTCCCAGATCGAAGAGAAACGGGGAGTCCCCTACCTCTCTTGAGCAGATAGGTACCGCAGTAAATGCCGCCGTTGTGGCAGCTCTTGGCCGCAACCAGGCCAGTGCTGGAGAGAGCCACGGTGATGGCGGCGACAAAGCTGACGAATTGAACCATCTTGACTTGTTGGTATTGGAATATAGGTAGTTAAATGGTTGATAATGGCGATGATTGAGATGGATCTGTTGATAACTGTTTGTTGCGATGTTGTTGAGGTTGCTGATGAACAATATTTCACGGTTCGACGAAGAGGATGTGGTCATATTTATATGCCTGAAGGATACGCCGACTCCCTTTCATGTTCACCGAGGATGCTGTGATGCCCATGATGAAAGCAGTGATTGTCTCTCGTATCCGGTTTGTGCAGCCAGAGGGATCCTTTTCCCGGTAGTACCATCTCAAGATGCTATCAATACCATTAGGTGACGCGTCCGTGCTGTGTAAATTAGGTCCTTTTGGCCGTGGCATTGCGTAGCTCCTCTAGCTGGTGGAGGGAATGACAATAATACTCTGCGTACTATTTTGAGGATGAATGACGCCGATGGTGTTGCTTCCACCCTGAGGATGCTGGAACGTTGACTAGCCTTGTCTGATGTTGATGAGGTTCTCTCGTGTAGCCAATGACGGCCAAGACGATATTTATAAAACTCATGCCGAGAGCGTCGCATCGGCCCACGGCGGGGGCATGCGGCGCCGTGCAGATCTTACTTAGCCTACTAACCGGAGCATTGACGACAGCCGCTTGACAGCTTGGGGTGGGATGCATGTGGAAGGCGAGTAGCAATTACATAGCTCTTGGCAAAATGGGTATAGTTTCAAATCCTATTAGGCACGCTTTCTTCAAGTCAGCAACAGACCAGCTCCCTCAGAGTCGCTTTGTAGGAAAGTGATGCACATTGGGTGGTGCCATATCGCCTCCCCCTACATCACTTCCCATTAATACGTCGTATTTTCAAACAACGCCGGAATATTCCTTGTGCCGCTGCGCCTCTTCCTAGTGTTCACGATATCCACTGTTCAGTTCCACGTCATCGAATCAAGATCGTATATAGGTATTTAGCTTGGCGCCCAGATTCATCTCCCCTCCGCCATCAAAATCCATTATGTATTCAGAAATAAAATCTAATGCTACATGGGAAGAAATGCTAATTTGTAATTATTAGACACCATAAGAGTTGGGTTCGTGATGAATCAGCAACCCAAAGTCCCTCAATAATAGCCCCCTTACGGGAAGGCTTCACCTAAGCATCTAAGGACTAAGTTTAGGACGGTAGCTGAAGCCACATAAGGAAGCAATTGATAAAGGAAAAATGAAAAGAGTCGTGTCCGAGTAACTATCTGTATAATGCAACTCAGGTTAGAAAATACAGCTGTTCCTTTCCCCCCTTTTCACTCTAGCTTATATAAGCCCCTATTGACCTCTCTCCCTAAATAAGTGTTCAGTGCTAACAGCCTTAGTTACATAATCATGCAAATGGACTATCAGTTATCATCTCGTTTTTGGTGTAGAACGGCTCTGTCAAGTCGGTAAATCACTATAACTATAAGCAATTAGAACAGTAGACAATACCCTGAACATTTGAGTCAAAGAGAACGTTGAATTTCCGATTCATGTAACGAGCGTATGTCTGACCGTAATACCGTACTACCATAACTATAATGTGACATCCCTATTCAGGGCCAAGAAGACACCAAACAAACTTAGTCAACCCGGAAAACTTCCTGTCCCCTGCTTCTCATTCTCCTCTACGTACTGTTCCCCTTAGCACTTATGGACCGAGCCGCCAGTTCCTGGCTCCTTATGGGTGACTCCAACATAAGTGTAGTCATCTTTTACGATGACACGGAATGTTCCAGGTATCACTCCATCTATATTGAAGTTGAAGTTAGTCTTCATGGCTAACAAGACATCTTACAGACGAGAATCGTCCTATAGAACATCCTCACTTACTTTGCCACACCGGATCAGTGAGGGGGAATTCCCATAGAGTGCCCGAGGCATCGAAAAGCCCTTCGTGGTCCTTGAATTCCATGGGATACTTGTATCCTGACGTCTCGTAATTTCTGGCCTGCTGAATAGAGTTGTAGATCTGTTGTTTGGTCCAAGTATCGCCATCACAGTGCAGCGGATCAGGAATCTTGGCCCTGGCTACGAGATTGGCAGTGGGAGCCGGTGAAGCGACTGAGACAGCAGCGAGGCCGAGAAGGAAAGCTGATTTGAAACTGAACAACATTTTGTGGGTTGAGCACGTCGTATATTGGAAGCAGAGTTGAGGAAGAATTGCAGCAGAAGTGAGCGTGGACTGGCTTTGGAAGAAAGGTTGTGAGCTGTGAAGAAACTTTCTGTGAAAGACCGTTCATAGCTTTTTATACACGTGCAGGTTCTACGTAGGTACAGAATCCCTCTCTCTACCTTCAAACGTGGGTTTTCCTAAGCATTGTTCAATCCTCTGTGGCCTTACCCGATACTGCATGTGTTTCCCAAAGTCGACTAATCCTTGGGATAGTCACTACGGACGCGTCCATCGCTCGGATTGCTATGATTAGATCACATCACCATTCAAGACCTTACGAAGGGGCCCAACAGACGATGATTACCATGTCCTTGTTTTACCGCCAGGAGGGTGGATGAGGAATGTATCTGCCTACGAAGGATCTAAGTTTCTATAAATGTTTCGAAAATCCGCCGTTACGAGCGGTAACGAGGAGGTTGTGTAAGTCCAGATGAAGAAAGTAGTTACTTGTTGAGGGGCATCTTGGCATTGTGGGTTCCACAGGCGCATCATTGCTTGTGAGGCAGGGGAAGCCCCAATATGACATGACGTTAGCCGAGATAATACGAAGTATCCAGCTTCGTCAGTCCCGATATGGGTTTGACGTTCGTTATTATTTTTATTATTTTTATCCCCAGCCTCCATCTCGACAGCTACGCGGTGTCGGATAACTGACGGGGACCACTCATACGTCAATGCATGTACGTATAGCGGAAAGGAACAAAATCAAAGGATGGCAAAATCCTCCAGATGTTTTTTGACGACCATGGTATGAGTATCAAGGTATTCTCGGCTTGCCGACAAATCCAATTATACTTCCCATTATGTAATGAACACAGAACTATCGTTCCATCAGCGCCTGCTGTAAAGCAACCTCGATTCGCACAGGATCGCCGTATACTTTTACGGCGGAAGGACGTACTTTGAGATGTTGGTACTTCTATTTTTAGACTGACGTCATCCGAGTGAAAAATAAAATGGGAACAAAAAGCAGTGCCTGGCATGCTATCCGCCGGTGCCTAAAGCGGCTAGATATAAAGGGAATGCTCTAGAGCGACCAAAGCCGTGTCGTTGCATCGAGATATATGCATGCTCTCTCTTATCTATCTATCAGAAGACATTTATTCAGCTCGTGACAGCATGACTTTAGGCTCAAAAGAGGCGCGCGAGGCGCGGCAACGCGCTCGAGACGCTTATCCTACACTTCTTGAAGGGTATCCTGAATGGAAGATACTTGATGCGCTCGTCAAGGAGCCCGCCGCGTCAGTTACAGATGCCGTTCAAAAAGTGCTTGGCCTCGCGCCGGCAAAGCCATATTTGAATGAACGAGCACCTCTCGGTGACCATCCCTATCACACTTTCCTTTCTCTTATTGAGATCGCAAAACGCACACCGCCAGAGAACCAGACCAAACTTGTTGAGTTCGTGGCACGTCTCCAGAAAAACGTGGTCATGAACGAGGCGACAGGTGAGCCGTTGAGACACGAGGGCTATCTGGTTTGGACACAACTTCCCGCTCTCGGCTACACTGCGGCGGATGAGTGGCACTCACTTGGTCCGTATTACTATTACCCCCAACAAACAATACACTGTTCTCATTACAAATGACCGTACTAACGGACGCTTGGTCACTAGATGCCCTCGACGAGGGTGTGTCGTCCGACGAGATACGCCACTACGAGAACCTGGCCGCACTTCTAGCACAGCTCAGTGCAGCAGCAGATGTCGACTATGGCGACCCGGTTATGGGGGAGATGGACTTCTCCTTCTGGCCTACATACATTTTCAAGGCAGCTTTGGAGCGCGAGGAAGGCCAGCCGGCACCCACGGACGCGGCGCTGCGCGTGGCTAGTCTCTGGTTCATGTACGCAGCGGACCGGCTCTGGGCCAACGCCAAGCATGGGCGTGTTTTTGGTCGGAGAGGCGACGATCCTGGTACTAGGATGACTCGCGAAATGTGGGATAGATGGCAACGGGGTCTTGTGGCGGCGCAGGCAACTTGCAATGACGAGGAAACAAGACGATTGATAAGCAGTGCTATAAAATGTATGGAGAATGCGTTGAAACGGGGGAAGTGAGGAGCTAGGTACTTACCTAATGTGAGATCTGAGCGTAATGTACAATAAACCAGTGTATTACTATAACGGGTGCACTATCTAAGAGGCCAACGGGAATCCAGGCAAGAAGAACAAATCAATACACACATGGTTGAACAGATTACCAGATACGTTAAATCCAACCTTTCTTGAGCTATTCTACTATATTTAAAGCAGTACATTTACTGCCACTCTTGTAATTTAACATATTGCACGTTGGAATACAGCGACGACTCGCCACACCGATGTTCTTTGCATGCTGGGCATCAATCGCGCTGAGATGGTAGCCTACAGTCTCACGAAGCCGCTAAGTAAGGAATGACATTACCAATTTGCTCCCTAGCTCCACATTGGGTCGCGTGAACTTCAAGGCGTGACGTTGACATATTGACGGGCAAAAGAAGGCTTTTTTCAAAAGTTTGACAGTATTTGTTGCATACAGGCGTAGTTAAAGCCTGGAGAGCCTCAACACCTTTGGTTGGGTTTCACCAGAGGCGGTGACACACCGCCTAAGGCTTACGCAGTCTAGGGATCCTGTGGCTGCGTGGAGAGGAACGGTCGCACCACCACAATAAGTCAGCATAAACTATCGTACAATGTTGCATAAAGTGTGAAGACGGCTTGCTTGAGTAATCAACCTGCTGATGCCGTTAACGGCAAGTAAGTATGCGTCACTGGTTCACGCGTACACTGGAGAAGAGGACTTCATTCAACTGCTTTAACCTCGCCGGATAATCCAGGTTTTCAACAAATCCTCTAATACCCTGCTTCCAATCGTGGATAGGGCACGAACAAATATAATGCTTGAAGCGATAAAAAGGCGACGACTATTATTATAACATCATAGATTAAATGGCAGGGGTTAGCATGCGGGCTCATGACTTAGATGCTCTGTGGGTATAGGCTACATTCAGACTGCTGGAACGGGAAAGATCCCTGGGATTAGGGGATGCCGCTGGTGACAATCGTGGCGAGCGCTGC
Source organism: Xylaria palmicola (assembly GCA_022385595.1). Taxonomy (NCBI): domain Eukaryota; kingdom Fungi; phylum Ascomycota; class Sordariomycetes; order Xylariales; family Xylariaceae; genus Xylaria; species Xylaria palmicola. The sequence goes on from MU281400.1 coordinate 87,069, forward strand.
GATTCCGTCAATGTTCATAGCAACACCGCTACTTAGCACTAGCCACAACGACGAAACTAGTCATAGTTAGAACCTATTGGGTCGTCATGATTGGATTGGCCTGGGGGCCTGGCTTCTTTCAGTTTCAGGTTTGTAAACGAGGATGTGCAGTACGAACCCCTCTGCTGACTTACTTCTCTGACCCCAGACCAGACCGGTGTCGGATTGGGGCGTTGTATTACAGACTTGGGGTACTGTAAGACGTCTCAAGAGGTATGCTACGTACCTATAACAGTTCAGCAGCTGACCCTGCTCTTGTAGAGCCAATGGATGTGCTAATCCTTAATTCAGCCACCTATAAAAAGTACGTTAGTGCCCTGCCCCACCTCGCTTCTCGCTTTCTATTTACTCATACGGCCATCAATCCGCAGTATATCAGTCACGATGCCTATGCCCATACGAAAGATTTCGCTCCTAGCTCCCCGTCCAAATTCCAGCCCCGGCCCGGGGGCTAGATTGTTATCGCCCCTTTTTCCATGTCTCAAGACCACCACCAGTGGCCCACGGACCAACCCTAATGCACCTTCCAGCAAAAGCAGCCCAACCCTCTTGCGAACAACTTCTGTCATACAGCTGGGCCATAAAGCGTTTGCGATCCAGGGACAATGTGATGTAAGACACCTAGCTTGGTCCACAGTCGCGATCATTAATGACCCTCTACGTATACTATAGTATGAAGTCCGATTGACCGAGTCGCCTCATTTGGATACACTCACGTGTTTTGTTCCCCACGGGACGTCTTACCTGAAGGATCAGCTCGAAAAGGCGTATCTTTCGTATCAGCAGAGGGATGACGTCTTTTGCGACGCCTTTCTGAACTACGTCCTCCTCGTCTCTGATGAGTCGACGGTTGATGAACCAGTTATGGACCTGCTAGCATCGTGGGGATGCCTCACGATATTTCAACTGCCCAGCACCGAGGATGTCCCTCCGGGTCCGTACTTCTTCTCGGCCGGTGGTCTATACTCAGCCTGGAGGATATTCCCCGACGACAAAGATGCGTTCATCTTAAGCACAATTCCCACCCAAAATGATCCTCACACGTAAGTCAAATCAGCCAACGTGATAGAACCGTCTGCCGCGGGCCACTCTAACAGCTTTGGATAGTTATGAGACTTTAAATGCTGCAGCGTTTGGTGCGTCATCTCTTTGTGTGGCTGTCCCCTCTAGACTCAAGGCCACCAAATCGAAGCAGAAGCCTCTGGCTGGGATGAGAATTGCAATAAAGGATCTCTTCCATCTAAAAGGAGTTCATACAGGGTGTGGTAATCGTGCCTATCGTATGCTTCACGATGCCTCGAAAGCTTCTTCCTCCGCCGTTGAGTCTGTTCTTGATCTCGGCGGGACCATAGTGGGTAAAACCAAGACGGTTGAGTTTGGTAGTAGCCAGGAAGTCATTGGGGACTGGTGTGATTACTTCTATCCCTTCAATTCTCGAGGCGATGGTTACATTGCTGGGACGGGCAGCAGCACCGGGTCGGCTTCCAGTTTGGCGGCATATCCTTGGCTTGACATCACGTTGGGGACTGACGGTGAGTTTAAGCTGGAAATTGCTGTTCATTTATTGCAACTAATATTCATGTTCCTCGCCTAGCTGGGGGGAGTATTCGAGATCCGGCCGTGGCCCACGGTGTCTTTGGATTCCGGCCCTCCCATAACGGTCAACAAATACCAGACGTCGTGATTCCTTGCGGGTATATTCTATATTTACTAGTCTTTGACTAGGATAACGTAACTAACGAGAGCTAGTGTTTTCCACACACCGGGCTTTCTCGGTCGGAGCAGTGGCACACTGCTTGAATTTGGCCGCCATTGGCTCCAAATCCCCTCCAGTAATCATGTGAGGGAAAGTATGGAACAACAAAAATGATATGCGCTAAATGTCTACTAGTACCTAAAACCTTCTCGAGTGCTTTTTCCGAAAGAATATCAAACCGATCATGAAGGAGTCCAAAAGATTGCCGAGGAATGGGTGTCTTCGCTAGCAACATGGCTAGGGGCCAGGAAACTAGATGTGTCTATTGAGGAGACATGGAGCACTACGAGACCTGCAAACGCTTGTAAAGGTTTCTTTGAAACTTTCAACAAAGTGAGTCACTCTGTAACCTTTTTCTATTCTCGTCCTGGCTTTTTTATTAATTTGTAGACTTTTATCGACTTGATATACAGCGAGTTTTGGAGCTACCTTTCCGAGTTCCGAAAAGCATACAAAACAAAGTTCGATGCAGACCCATACGTCTGTAAAGTTACTCAATACTTATGGTGAGACAGTGATTGTACTTGCAATAGTGTCAAGGCCTAACGTTTTATTCACCTAGGGATGAGGGGAGGTCGATGTCGGATGCACGAAAGAAACAAGCTTTAGATGAAGTAACAATCCATAACGATTGGTTTCTTCGACATCTCCTCGTTGACGATCAGACCATTATTGTCGTCCCTCGATACAAGCTGGATTACCGAGACGAATATCTACCGTGAGTTTTGATCTCCACTTCCCGTCGCTCATGACTAACGCAGATCTAGAGCCCCCGAGCTACGGTCTTTCGAAGGCTTTGACTCGAACCTTCACGCATCCTTGTCCGGAGTACCGAATATAATAGTCCCTGGTATTGCAATTTGCATTTTGAATATTTGAAGATTCGAAATATCTGACTGTACTCACAGTGGGTCAATGCTCATTCCACTCGAAGATTTCAGGCAGGGAAGAGTATTTCCCTGTGTCTCTATCCATCATTGCCCCTAAAGGTAATCACTTGCCCACTGTGTTTAAGTTGTGGGAAGCTCCCGTGGCTGAGATGACTTTAGGGAAGGACATTGGCTTGCTTAGCCTAGTACACGACTACATCACAGCAAATTCACTCCCATCATCTGTGATGACAGGCCGTACCGCATTTCGCCTTACTTGAAAGAAAATGACTTCGCGAACTCAAGGAAGCACTTGCTCTGGGGTAAGAAAGTTCCTCAACCTGAACCTCCAATCATCTGTTCAATTAAAAACCATGAATCTAGTCTCGATGCTCTTTCTCCAAGGAGCATTGGGAGGTGAATTTGCATCGTTGAATGCGGCGTGCGGACACACTAAGGTGATATGAATCGTCAGTATGTTTTGGCCTTCAAGTGAGTGTTGGGATTCAGAAGTTTGAGTGCGCGTAATGAAACTTGAATCAAATAAGGCATGAAAGGAAAATTGAAAAGTCTTAACTCCTAGCACAGCTACTTAGGTTAGAATCAAAGTTCTTGATGAGGATACACTCTTTAGTAGCCATGCGGTTGAGATAGTACCACCGCTGATTGCTATTGAATCTAACGAGATAGTTCTCTCCTTGGTAGTGAGCGTAGATGATGTCATGCGCAAGTAGGTCTTCATCAGTTAGTGTTCGAGCGTCCAAGACGGCGAGTGGAGTGTCTTCGAGAGGCTGGATCAAGGGGCGCCAGATGCTGCATGTTTGAGTTAGAGAATGACAGTTCCCACTTCAGATATCCAGAGTCAGGTTATCTTACTTGATAAATCGTACTCTTGATTTAATCAAGACCTCAGCATCTTCGTCGAAATAAAGCCGCAGTCGGCTCATCGCTGCCTCCGGTGTTTGGTCTATTGATATGGTCAGTGAGGACTATCCATATGCCAGCCAGGTTCTCCTACATACCTGTATGTGCATTCCTAGCGGCTGGTCTCTTATCACGCCACTCAACAAATTCACCCTCCGTTAAATCTCGTCTGACCTCCCGTAGCTGGTCCGCCATTTTCTATATCAACGGCCTAGAATTACGCAGTGGTTTTGTAGGGTGAAGACTCACTGCGTAGTCGAAACAAACGACTCTCTCAGCCCCGAGATGCTCCTTGAGAAAGGATTCCATGAGCGAAAGATACTCGTTTTCGATCGCGTCGCCGTCCCGCAGGGTATCTCCAGGCGGCATCTCCAAGAATTCGAATCCATGTACATCCAAAGAGAAGTCGCCCTCTTTACCCCGGCCGTCACTTATTTGAATCTCTTGAGCTTCATAAACGGAATTAGATTTAGGTTGGTTGCGGGGAAGTGGAAGTGCCAGGTTGAAGGGTTTCTCGGTTTCCCATTTCGAAAGGGGCGCTATGAAATTGATGGTCCCTGTCGTCTTCCGGTATGCTTCCCAGTCCTGCTGTGCTTGAGCAATGTCGGGGAATGTTTTGCGAGATGAGTTTCTAAACGCCTCGCGATCTGGCACTGGATTTGAGGTATCGTGAATACAACTACTCTTATTCTGGATAAGAAAAAGGGGGGAGTACTTGCCTTTCACTAAATTCATCGCGCTGGGAAACACGATATGCTGTGTAGTATAGATGACTGGAGCTAGGAACTAGAGCTCTGTGGTTTAGGACATAAAGTGTAGAGATCTAAACTAACTTATGTACCCCGCGGCCTTTATACCTTTAGTACAGTATACTGCTCGCTGCGGGGTAAAGATGTGACGAAACAAAGCCCTATTAGATTTCTTTATAAAAAATACAACTATTCGAGGGATTTTCGGAAGCTCTATTACGTGATTTACACCTTTTTTATAGGAAGACCGATCTTGTAAGTCTTAGCTCACAAGTTTTAGGGAGAACAGAATAGAAGCTATTCCGAGCCTTAGTTGGCCCAGTAGGCCTCTCGTCACAAAGGAAGATTATGGCATCATGTCGTTCCTAGCCGTATCATTTCAACTTCTGATCAAGAGTAAGTAAACCTGCTACAATAGAAGCGGCGACAAGAATAATTTGATGGGTGGATGGGATTACATTGAAGGATCCTTGATAAATACAAGTATTTCAGCCTCCCTATGCGAATCTTCGTTTAGAATCAACTGATGTCGCTCAATATTTAGATTAACCACCCTCGAAAACCGAACAGGTGCAAGGTGAGTTTCCACAGTTTGAACAACGACCTTCCTTTGCCCCTTTGTACCATGGTTTCCCGTGAAACTTCTTCTCGATTGACTTAGCTAGTAAGTCCTCTTGATGGCGTGGCAGTAATCCCCGCTCTAGATGATTCCATTCTCGAGCAATGTTTTGAATGGGTTTCTTCGTGACTGGCGACCCATCTGTCATGGTGACAGCCACAATATCAGGGTATATGTCACGCCATGGCTGTTTCTTTTTCACTTCCCTCAAGAGAAGTGTGGCTTCGGGTGGCGTTCCAGCTGACTGTATCTCACCCATAGTCGCATAGATGCAAATGAACTGAGCACCTATTCCACCATTAGCATGAGGCAAATGTCCAGCTACGTTGAAAGCCAACCAGTGTCTTACTCGTAGACCAACTTGGTCAAACTAAGCTGAAAAGTCGAAAGGTAATTATTACTTGCGTCCCTTCCTTTCATCGGAGCTTTCATTTTTTTAATACCCGACATTGATTCAGCTTCCTACCCCTCTAACCACACCCGAAACTTCGCGAGGATCTGTTGTGTGTCCTAGGCGCCTTGTCTAATTCGTGCCCGCTTTGCAATAACCTACATCGCTTATTCAAGTACATTACGGTTCTCTGTTCTGCCAATCGCATTCTAAATTTTAGTGAGGCAACTGTCGTGCATGCCCGGCATCTTGTATGATTCGTGCCCGCTTCGCAATAAGTTGCATTAGTTATTGGAGTACATTACGGTTCTCTGTTCTGCCAATCGCATTCTAAATTTTAGTGAGGTAGCTGTTGTGCATGCCCGGCATCTTGTATGATTCGTGCCCGCTTCGCAATGAGTTGCATTAGTCATTTGAGTACATGACGGACGGCTTTCCATGCCAGTTAGCCATCGGCAATTGATAATCTAAGTCTACCATGGCTAAAGTGGTATCATAAGATAAGAAACAGAGATGTGATTGGCATCATATCTGCAACAGCCTCAATTTTCAATCACAGGGGGTTGCAATTGGTTTAGCTGCAGACCAGCGATGATGGTCTGTATGGCTGCCAGAATGGTTCCAATGGTTCCGAATACAATCACAGCCCAGAACGTCCACCATTGTAAGGTGTTTCGTTTATCTCTCCATAACTGCGCGAGGCTCGTGGGCTCCTGAAGACGCACCTGTTTGCTTATGAATAGGACCTTTGCCCCCAGGATAGGAAAGTCGGACCGAATATTGTAAACCCGTTTCGGTCGCTGCTGAAACGACCTGAATCTCCACCGACCGCGACATATCTCTTGTAGTAACTCATCTCGCGGCCCTGTTTCGGTACTACCAAATGCGTCATCTTCGTTGAAGCATCGCTGAGACTTGGGGCTCTGCCCGTAAATGATGTAAAGCGATAACAGAATCTCTTTCATCAAATCCTTGATTCTCTCTTCATCTGCAATCCCATCTACAACACAACTATTCGTATGGAGTCAGCGGTATATCGAATCAACTAGCGAAATAATAAGTAGTCAGTTAGTATTTACCTTTGCAGAGGTGTATATCTCCGATCGAGTTCACCTGAGTTTAGAAGGCATTGAGAAGCCTGTCTGAACAGGTATACAGTATTTGTCACACTGTCAAAGTCTAGATGGGCGCCTAGAATATCGGTCCAGATAATTTGCATCTTCAGCGCCCTCTGCAAGACATCGGCGTTAAACTGGCGTGGGTCCCATAGCGCTTCTTCATCTACAACTGTCCTCCCCTCACCATCTGCAAGAGGAAGAACGTCTCCAAAGCCTGCCAAGAAATTGCTCACCGGTCCGTGAAAGCTGAGATCCAACAAAACGCTGTCAAAATAACACCAAAACTTATGGGAGGTTGAGACACAAATAGATTGGATCTCAAAATCTCTCCAGTCGTGACCTTCGCGGTTACCAGGATTGGACGCATAGTAGAGAGAGGTCATCGGTCCAATGAGGCAGAATACAAAATAGTGTGACAACGTGAGCCTTTCATTTTGCTCTTCTCGGAGTAGGGCGTAGGTTCGAAGATAATCCGTTGCAGAATCCCATGTAACTGGTCTTGGCGCTGACAAGTGTTCCTGTAGAGCTAACACGACCTCCAAGTACCAGCATGCCGTGCTAACAGCACTCTCAAGTGGCTTTATATCTGCGAATAGGGACTGAAAATTTTTCATAGTAGCAAGTATGTTCCAAGCTTGGAAGTCAGCTTTAATGCCAGCTTGGGAATGAGCTCCGGCAATATTGTCAACGACCTCCTGAAAGCGACGACTATGCCAAGGACAGACTTTAATATGAGGCTCTGGAGGTCATGCGATTAATGTCAGATTTCGGCCCATATTAGCACTAAGTAGTCAGAGATAGGAGATCGTGGACTCCGACGTACCTGTCTGACATGCAGATAGTGATTGCAGCTGGTTTAACTCAATTTGAGTGGTTGATGAATCCATTATGGGCGTATCTATACTTGCTTTTGATGCGAAAGCTTCCGGCAGTGAGAGAGCTCTATTTGCGGTTGTGTTTTGACTACCGAGTCAGTCCGAGCCTTTACAGCAAATGCTTCTAGAGTTGCGACCAGAAGCTTGAGAACTAGAGACTTTGCTACATGTGGTATTTCAGGGGTATTAAATTAATGGCGAAACAAGGCCCCGAATCATCTCAGCCGCACAGTATGCATATATTTGATCCCTCGCAATCCCCCACCCCCCCCTCCCATCCCGCAGGTGCCCGGCCCCATAAAGCTACCGTATGTATCTCGTAATAGAAAGGCAGGCGGAGGCTCATATGACCCCGCACGCCCCAACTCTCTCCTTATCTCCAGCACCCTCAGTCTTGCCTCGCTGACAAACAGCTTATCCTCTACTCTATTGCTACGTGTCGTCTTATTCTTACGAATATTCCAGACTTGGCATCAGTGAGTATGATACTGCTTTCAATTGAATCGGCAGGTTGAACCCTTATGGAAGCTCTTACCGAGACATTCACCCGTTTACTTCATCAATATAATCCTCAGTCACCACTCTGGGAAATCACTAGCCGAGAGGATTTATTCAAACACCTTGCTCAGTCGAAATCAAATTTCATTGGACAGTCAACATATTCTATCCGCATCGATGGGGCACTTAAGTCACTTGATGGCTTCCTGAAACTGGTGAGAGCATCGGGCGGTGTCGCAAGAGACGAGAATTGCCGCTGGGAGGCCATGGTATGGGGCAGCTCTGCTTTGATCTTGGCGGTGAGTTATCCGTCTTATATAACTCTTTCCTTGTATTAGTGCTAACAGTATAATGACAGCAACTCTATCAGCGAAAAGCTGGACATGAGCAAATACTAACTTTGTACGAAGACCTTACAATTACAACTGCTCTTCCTTGTGTCGTTCGGCAAAACAACTCTCAGCAATATAGTAGCTTTGTGCTTCAGCTGTTTGCTGAGCTCACAATCAGGCTATTGAAACTTGCTTTGACGTTGCAGACATATCCACAAGGTAAGCGACCCATACCAATGTCAGTGGGATGTGGCGACTAAGTTTCCATGATGCCAAGCTCCCCAGCAAAAGCACAATAAGTTCGTGGAATTTGAGGCTGAACACATGAGGGCCATACAACGAATCAAGATCTGGGCGGATCGACTAACAGGCAGTCTCTCTATTCACGAACCCCCCGCTTCACTTGGCCCTTCAGCCACACCCCTATCGAGCGAAAAAATTCCGGTTAGAGTTAATAAGTATTTCCACGGCCGCCATGAAGACCTCAATCATCTTTGCAGTGAGCTCCAGTCGGGTCTTGAGCGACCGGTGGTAGTTTGTGTCTACGGACTTCCCGGTATTGGAAAGACCCAGCTGGTGGCCCAATACTGCACTACATTCGAAGCGAAATACTTTGCCTGCCTCTGGATATCAGCAGACAACTTCACGAAAATTCAAAATGGCTTATCAGATTGCGCAGTTAAAATGCAGTTGGAAGGAACTTCAATGACGTCTGACCCGCGGAATAACGCCCAAGCAATGATATCCTGGTTACAAACAACTGGTAAGAGTTATGCCGGCTCTCCATTATATGTTACTAACCCTATCAAGATAGATCATGGCTCGTTGTTTTCGACAATGTCGACGACTCGCGTCATTTAGAAGACTTTTGGCCATCTGGAGGAACCGGCCACATTATTATGACTAGTCGAAGCCCATATATTGCGCAATTCCGTGGTTCAAGGCCGCTTCCCCTCTCACCGCTGAGTCAAGATGATTCCAAGCAGCTGTTTTATAACATTGTAGGGTGGAACAAGTGCCAGCAGAATGCGCAAGAGATCGATGAAATTCTTTCTGAGTGGAAAGGGGTCCCACTGGCACTCTATCACATTGGAAGCTACATAAGTCGACTTCACATTGATGTGAAACGCTTTATAAATCTCTACAAAAGGTCAGCCGCCGGCTTATACCAGTCAAAAGGCTTTGCAGAGGAGTACCCTCACAGTATCGCCACTGCATTTTCCGTCGGCCAACTGGAAGGAGATATGAAATCCCTTCTCGAAATTCTCTGTTATCTCGATCCCGATGGAATACCAACTCAGCTTCTTCTATCCAACTTCGACTACAGGGAACCAGTCTTACAGATTGACTCCGAGTTAGGGTACGTTGATGACTGTTGCAGGCTGTCTCCGTAAACTGGACTGACTGTTAATAACAAGGTTCTACGATGCCTTGGCTGGTCTTTGCAGCTCCGGGCTTGTATCCCAGAAAGACGATAACTTGGTAGTCCACCGCTTAGTCCAAAGCGTAGCAGTCTCCAGCATGGCTAGAGATAACCAAATCAGTCTATTCAATCAGGTTTTATCCCTACTAAATCGGGAATTTCCACGTGAAATCGAGGGCAAGCCTGTGTGGAGTGAGTGGGACCGTTGCAATAGTTACTTACCGCATGTACTATTTATCCGTCGAAAGTGGCAAGAGTTGTTTAAAAATGACCAGAAAAATGCAGAACTAGCAAATTTGTTAACTTCTTGCACCTGGTAAGTCTTTCATCATCATCTCTAGATGGGATGATATATTTATTAGTGCGCACATTATTTACAATACTTAGGTACATGGTAGAACGAGGGCTCTTTACAGAGGCAGAACCCCTTCTTATGACAGCTCGATCAGCCTGCCCCGACTCTGAAGGGGCTTTATTAACCCTTGCAGGCGTTTTGTTTAACCTGGCAGGTGTCAGGTTTGAATGTAACAGAATCAAAGAGTCACTAAAGCTTTGTCAACAAGTATTGCAAATACGGGAGCGAATTCTAGGGCCTGCAGACCCTCTCCTAGGCAATACTCTATACTCAATCGGGATCGTCTATATGGAAGACGGCCAACTTGAAAAGGCTTTACAGTGTTGTCTCGAAGCTGTGAAGATTCATGAAACCTGCGAAAAGGATGGGAAGCACGACGGGTCCCCGACTGGCCTATCCTGCCTAGATGCTGGCTTGTGTTATTGGAAAATTGGTGAACTTGAGCTTGCGTCTCGATATATCGAGAGAGGCCTCGACCTTTTTGAAAGGACAACTGGGAAGTTGTCACAAAAATATGGCCAGTAAGCCAATTCAAGCCCCTTTTTTAAAAAAAAATACAAGCTGCTTTTTATCTCTTCGAGTTCTCGCATCGGATTTTACTAGTGCAAAGCTTACTTAAATTTTAGAGGTCTTAGCTACCTTGTTCTAGTAAGAGAAGCACAAAATCGACTAGTCGAGGCCAAAGCAGCATGTAAGGAATCCTTGGAAATATGCCAAGCTATCACACCAAATGAATTCAAGACTGGCCTAGGTTTGCACAAAATGGCCAACTTTCTGCATCGCGAAGGGAAATTTGAAGAAGCTTTGTATGTACTCGCTTATAGAAGTCCGATGAGTTTGAGCTGACTTGAACAGGGAAAATATCGAAAAAGCTTTGCCTATACTCCAAAAAACGTTTGATCCCGCCCCGAGAGTCGCTAGATCGATATTTAAGATGTCTGAAATTCTTAAAGACATGGGTAAAGAGGATGAAGGTGCTGTCAAAAGAAGGGAGGCAGAGCGACTCCGCAGCACTATCACAACCTTTCCGTTTAGCTCGGATATCACAGAATACGCTTTTAATACTCTCGTTCCATCATTCCTCTGTTAATATTTAGTGATAAGGTGGGGCAGTGATAACAATATAGCTTTGAAGTTGATATTACGAATTCAGTTAAACTTTCTTTTATTGATCTTTTATGATGGTTATTTTATTTATGCTATGGAATTTCATTAGTATTAGCAGCTTAAGTGATAGTATTTTTGTTTTTTAAGGAGAAAATCATCGCAACTAGTAGAATACAATAGGACCCCTTTTGTCGCGTATAGTTGTTAATACCAACACGGTATTAACGGCGTCGTTTTTCCGTGACACCTCCCTCCCTCCCCCCCTAAAACCTTTTATTACATAATCACCCCCTTTTTTCGATTTTACTCCCTACTTCAGTACCGTGCAACCTGCTGCGAGATAAAAAAATACTGTTTGACAATTATACTACTTCTGCTTGTTCACTTATTACATCGTATAAGAAAGACTAGACGCAAAAGCCAAGAATGTTACAGCTATTTTAGCTCTTTTCAACCGGTGTACGTGTGACAATATCATACATTTAAACTTCTATAATATAAGGTCTACAATAAAAGGGGTTGTTTTGAAACGCGCTGTTGCTATATGCTATATTGGAGGTACTTTTTCTCGAAGATGCTGCTTCTTATATGTGCTGTCCATCGGGATTGGCCCTTTCCAATATCCTTTAAAGGCAGTAAGTCGAAGTTATCGAAAGAGATGCTTGCACGCAACCGTGTCTCTGATAGAGAAGTCTCTGACCACACGAGAAACTCGATAAGACCGATCCGGTTCTTTCAAATTCTACCCCTTCGTCGTTCGGCCCTCACGCCAGAACAAGGTTCAACCTCGGGCCACCCCTAACCCCAAGCCCGGCGGCCAAGAGGTATAAATTAAACATTAGTTCTTTCCCTACTGGCCAAATTATGGTATGACCTAGCGGCACAGCGTTAAATGTCATTTACTTAGTTTTGCTAGGCACTGGGGGATTCGATTCCCTCGTTGGCCACACATCGTCTTTTTTTTTGCCCTCTTTCTCTTTCTTCCCCCCCCTTTCCTTTACTCGTAACCCTAGCCACAGCATGTCGAGATTCATTAGCAGTAGCACAAATATCGTCATGGGCAGAACGAATATTGCTCAAGGTATCACACATCGACACACACGTACGTAATCTTTGTATCTTTTTCATGCTAGCATTTAGTTCTAAGAAGCACTCACAATACAACAAGTTGAATATTATTCAACCTCCCTGACATTATCTTCAGTACACGACACGTCTGCGAAATCATCGTCCACCTTCTCGTGGTTTTGGCCCTAGTCCCCTCATCAGCGGAAGAACGTCACTAGTAAGTCAACTTCTCAACATGTCCAGGTGGCCGTGACGGGGGTCCGCACCGTTGCACCCATTCCACCTTTGCAAGTACCGCCGCAGAGGAAGAAAAAAGGAAAACGCGCTGCCCGCAGACCAGTCCGAAAGCGATGCCACCCGGGATCATCATCGACTTACTAGAATCGGCTCATTAGTGCTGCAAGACAACAGTGCTTTTCTTGATCAAACCTCCCAGCCCGATTACGGGTCGGCGAGTACCGAGAGCGCAAAGGTTGCCAAAAGACGGGTAACCTCAGGGGGTGTGAGGGATGGGGAAGTTCGCGATTCAGACAGCACCCGGGACATTGCACTCCGCAACCTAGCTGTACGGGAGTCTGTTGCAATACGCGCCGCCCAGGAGCCCATGGAGTCGCTAGACCCTTGGAGTCGCCCCGTTTTACGTTTGTCTTCTCTAATGATATGAGGGCAAAGGGATTAAGGGGAATGAAAATCGAGACGGGGGCGTTGGACTTACTGAGTTATTAAGTAGCCTGGTCCGGTGATGGAATGGTGCTATAGTTAACTTCTCCTGATAGAATCCGTCAGGGGAGAAGAAGGTTAAATAATGGATGACGAGGTACGTCTCGACTCCTTTGGGCAGAGCAGAGCAGGGGGGGGAGGGGGGAATGTGGTGTCCAAGATACCACTGCCTTGGGTCACTAACTAACCTAGGGGGATAATCTGTTGGGGAGTAGAGGAATCGGGATCCCCCGAGGACATCATAAGTATGGGCAAGAAGGAAGATTGATTCTAGTCCAATGGGGTGGAGACGGAGAATTTATAGAAAGGGGGAGGGAGTATATAGTATGGTGGAAAGGGCCGACGGGAAAAAACTGGCTGGAAACCGTCCCAGTCAATCTAAGATTGAACAAGTACCTGTGGTAAAGAACCCAAAACTCGGGACCGGGGGGAATACATATACGAGGGGACGAATGAAAGGGAAGATGTATTGGCATACAGGGGTGCAGTAGGTGCGCACTGGGAGGTAAATAATGGTGAAGGTTAAGTGGGCGATAGTAGAGGAAGGACGAGACAAGGGAGAAAGCGACTGTGAGCCAAGGAAGCCATGCTTTTAATACGTATTAGTGCTTCTAATGGTTATTATTAGTAGCGTCAAAAGAACAAGGGGAAGTTGACTATCCGTTGCTCATTATTATCCGTTGAAAATATACAAATTTGGTATGCCGAGAAAAAGATACAAGTATTCCATTCGCACATGCATTAAGTAACTTAAATAGTATTTACAAAAAGTAAGACACTGACAGGACATCAATAGCCTGACGTGCTAGTGATACTGACTTGCTATTATGCATACTTGCTTGTCTGTTCGTCGGACCATTCCCAAAATTGCCGGGCGATGCCTGTCCCACCCTCTTCCACCGGCCTGGATCCCTCGAGCAAGTCACTCCGGATGTTCTCAATGCGACCCCACGGGACAACTGCGAGAAGCAAATCGAGTCAGCTAGTACAGGATAACATGCCATGGGGGAAAGAAGGTAGTATGCTTACTCCAAGCCCCTGAGTTGTCGGCGACTTCATCTGAAATGCCGGCAAATAGCTCCGTGTAGGCACCATTGACAGTGGGGTACGTCGTCGCGTTCCTGAACAGCATCTCGGCGAAATTGCAATTGCGGTCAAGCTCCGACTTGAGGTTGCCCGGGTTCAATGCCTATCGACAAGAACAGGATATCAGGATCGCTTTTGATCGAGTAACTTCTGGGGAGTGAGTGCCCATAAGGAGAGGGGAGAAGAAAGACCCACCACACTGACGATGCCGTCATCGCGGTGCCGCCGCGCGTATTCGGTGGCATGGTAGTAATTGCCCGCCTTGCTGATGCCGTACTTCCAGGCGTAGAACGTGCGGCGCTCGGAGCCGAGGCTGGCCACGTCGACGCCGCCTCTCGGGTTCAGGTGCTCGGCGGCCGACGATGACGTCCAGACCACGCGGACGGACCCCTTCGGCGCCGACCTGGCCGTCGCGACTAGCGTCGGCGTCAGGAGCTGAGTCAACAGAAACGGGCCGAGGCAGTTGGTGCCGAGCTGGAGCTCGAACCCCTGCGCCGTCTTGCTCCCATTAGGCGGGAACACTGCGCGCACCATCCCCCCCAAGGTCAGTAATCGTGGCATTTCAGGGTAGGGTAGACCCCGTGTCGACAGCAAGACGGATTTTGGAGAATGACTTACTGACGCCCGCGTTATTGAACAGCACATCCAAGCGCGTCTCCTTGGCTAGGAAGGTCTCTACGGACGCTTTGATGGTGCTCAGGTCGCCGAGATCTAACTGAAGCAGTTCCAGACGGCCATTGGATTCTGGGTGCGCCTCTTTGAGCGATGCGATGGCATTGACGCCCTTTTCGGCATTGCGTGCAGCGATCCAGACTGTGGCGTTCTTGGAGTACAAGATGCGCGCGACCTCTTTACCGATGCCAGTGTTGGCGCCTGTTACCAGATAAACCTGCACCGCGGTTAGTATGGCTCGATTTCACATCTGTACTACCATGTGTGAAGCGGTTTGTTCACGTTACCTTCCCAGAGAGATCTGGAATGTCTTCTTCTGTGTACGTGGGTTTCCCAGGGAAGAGCTGGTATGCTGCGGATATGTAATGTGATATGTAATGTGATATGTAATACGCCATTATGGGATTTAGGTAACGAGTGGCATTGCAGGTGGTAAACTGATAGCAGTACGGACGGAGTAAGGAGTTCCAACTCGTCGATTCTTGTGCTCGTTTAGGATTATAGGTACCGTAGTGGTGCTGAGCGCCCCTAAAGTGGCGGCCTAGTACCTACTTGGACATCGGTGTATCGCCTACCCACCATAGAAGTTTAGGTACCTATACCTGTAGGTACTCCGTACGGATACTTCTCTTACAAACAGCGCTACAAACATCGCCATATGCTCGCTCTCTTTGCGCTATGCACATTCATTACGCTAACAATGCGCATGAAAAAACACTTATGCAGCGACAGTGGATTAAACGGTCTGGGGTTAATGGATAATAATACAAGCATTCTATCAAGGATGAAAAAAGAGAGAAAGAAAAAAAAAAGTCTCCCCCGAATTTTCCAAAAGAAGAACTGGATTTCTGGAAATAGAACCAATAAGTGAATGTGCGGTGAGTGTGGATCGAACACACGGCCTTCAGATTAATGAATGAAGTAGACTTCAGTCTGACGCTCTCCCAGCTGAGCTATCCCCGCTTATTGAAGATATTGTGCTCCTAATAGAACTTATGACCAAAACATTAATTTGCCCCTCCCTGGACACCAGCGAAGCAGAAACCATCCCATCGCACCATCGCGAGTTTTGCCCTACGATACACAACGTCAAAGGAAGAATAAGTTATGCAACCACTTGTTACCCCTCGTTCCAAATGCCGGCCGGCTACCGACGAGCCCAATCAGGAGGTTGCCCTGTGCCTGCCAGGGGTCGGCCAGTCATCAGGCAATCGATCGTGGGGAACTCCGTTGCGCCTGCATGCGCCCGCCAACTTGGCAATACCACGGACCTGGACGGGGTTCCGGCGCCGAAGCCTAAGGCAAGGCGTGGGTTGTACCTTGGTATATAAGACGAAGACGGCATGCAGACCTTACACGAGGCAACCTTCGACATCAACTACATACGTCCAAGGCACCCTGGACATCCTATTTGCTATATCACCATCACATCCTGGCCGGGTATACAGATACCTACACCTACCAACCACCCCCACGCAGCAGATAACTCAGCAATCGCGAGGCTCTCACAATGGTTGTCAGCGGGGAGCTCAGCAGCAAGAACATCTCTTTCGACGATTACCTGGGTCTGATGACCTGCCTCGTCGAATGGGCCGACAGCTATGACACCAAGGACTGGGCCAGGCTGCGGAAGTGCATAGCCCCAACCCTGCGCGTAAGAATGATCCTCCCCTCCCTCCCTCCCTCCCTCTCTTTTTACCCGGAGCCGAGAGCTGAGAGAGCGGGCTGACGCAACCCCCCGGGCGACCCCCGACCCGCAGATCGACTACCGCTCGTTCCTCGACAAGCTCTGGGAGGCGATGCCGGCCGACGAGTACATCGCCATGGTGTCGGACCCGGCGGTGCTCGGCGACCCGCTGCTCATGACGCAGCACTTCATCGGCGGCACCAAGTGGGAGCGCGTGTCGGACGACGAGGTCGTCGGCACCCACCAGCTGCGCGTGCCGCACCAGCGCTACACCGACGCCTCGCGCGCCCACGTCGCCGTCAAGGGCCACGCCCACTCCACCAACACCCACTGGTACCGCCGCGTCGACGGCGTCTGGAAGTTCGCCGGCCTCGACCCCCAGATCCGCTGGGCCGAGTACGACTTCGACCGCGTCTTCGCCGGCGGCCGTGACGTGTTCGGCGCCGAGGACGCCCAGAAGGCGTCGGGCGTCCCCACTGAGACGTAGGGCGGGCGATTCACTATACGAATGTACTTTTTTTTTTTCTCTCCCAGTAGGGGTTTTTTTTGGAATGAATATATTCGATCTGCCTCGGATTTAGTTGGTAATTCCTGTTCTTCAAGATACCAGCAGGATCACCTGCCTCCATAGCTGTGGTCAATAGAGTGAAGGCAACAGCCCTGTGCTGGAACAATCAGTGCAAGTTCCCAGGACGCATAACTCACCACTGAACCCTTTCCCTTTGCGACAGCTCCCAGTTGACGCAAGTAGCAAGTAGGTTCGGGGGCAGTCCGCTGTTAGCAAGGAGTAAGGGCTAGCTTGCTGCGCTGAGCCCTGCGAGTGTGGCGGCTCAGCGGCTCAGCTCCGGCATGGAACTCTTCCGTGAGGCGGATCGAGGATCAGTCAGTCTTTGCGGCATTCCACTTGAATGGGTCATTGGATCGCAATAGCAGGAACTCGCGCGGCGGGACTCGCTCGTATGCCACTTTTCAACCCCATGAAAGCCAAGCTTTTCGGGGGGGCCTGCAGACATAGGTAGTGTGGTTGGTGCATGGCTGATACTGGTTGCACTACCTAGGTATCTATATGTAGCTGTCAAATACCTAGCCCATGCGTGAGATGCTAGAGCATACCTACTCCTAATTAAGTCGCTCATGGGCACACGGACAGTGATGTCGTACGTTGGTGCAATCATTCGAACATATTAGATAGGACCGAGGGGACAAAGTAAAGTTGTTTTCCTCAGATGATGATCTCTACTCGCCGGACAAGCATCGGTTTGGAGTGTACGGTACCCGACCCGCTATACCAAGCCCCTAGTGCACAGTGATCACACAGTGATAGCGCCCTATCCCACTAATTTGACGTACTAAAACCCAACACGCTGGCTACTTACGTACAGCCCTAACTCTTCACCACGTGGTTGTAATACAAGGTACAAAAGTGGTGAACAGATTTAGGGAGGTAGGTATCAAGATAAATAAGTACCGCTCGTCTCCTTGCAAACGGGCTAAAGGACCGCCAGAATACTACCTAGCAGGTGCAGCCCTGGCTTCGCTTATTCGGACCCGAGGAATTGGGACCTATGACGGCTGTTGTAGACATTTTCTCCAAAAGAATAAATAAATAGAAAACTCTCCGACCACTATCACTGCGCACATAATTGGGGCTCAATCGGCCAAGCAAAGTTAATATGAAGAGGTTGCTTCAAAGATGGAGAGCAAGTTCTGGGCAAAAATCATGCCAAGCGCCCGATCACACCTTTCCATCAGGCCTTACTATTCCATCATGGGCTAGGCGAGACAGCATCCTGGAACGAAGAACCACTTGTAAAGGGTCCGGCTCAGGGGATAACGTCAACTACCTACCTAATCGAGCCAGGTGGGCGACTATAGACTCCGCGGGTCCTGCGCGGGAACTAACTGCGTTTAATTTGCATTGGCATCATGCAGCTGGAGCTTAACACCACCCACCTAGCGCATAGGTATAATACCGTGACAAATACCAGACGACATCAAACATAGCCACAAGGCTGAGAAGACTGAAAAGACTGAAAAGACGGAAAAGCTCACAAAACCATGCACGTGGGTGAAATAACCCAACGCCACTGCAAGGGCCATTCGAAGGTAGGAGCAGCACCCTGGTTTGCCAGCTAGCCGACGACCACTGTAACCTGATAGGATCTTCAACAGCGAATGTATGCAGTTATTTTCATGCGCGGCAATCTTCTTACCCCGGCGAATGAGCGTGCAGCTACAGGCTTACTCGGGGTTCTACGCCGCCTCCTTTTCATTTGTCTCATGGCCCGGTTATAAAACTCGGAAGCGTGCCTAATTCCCGGGGCTGCTACCCATCGATCGGATGTCGAGAGACTTTTCCTCACGTCGTGACAACTCCCGTTTAATGGCAATACAAAGATCAAGGAGGGACCACCAAGAGCGTCCTAGGTAGGTGGTAGTATGAATTCAATGATACCCGATTACGTGGTACCCAAGTAGTATTATAACGATAGACCAGCAGAATGGAGGGTCGCTCGTGTGGGCCGGTTGGACAGCAAACAGGTGTGAATGGTTGACTGACTGCATCAATCCTTGCTCCATCCAATGGCCCCCCCCCCCATTTGTGACCCCCTGGCAAGGCAACACGCCGCGAGAATACATTCATTATACGTAGGACAAAGAAAACTTCCTATCTGACATGCGGGCAAGGGTAGGCCAAAAATACCAACGTACGTACGCACGTATGTACCCCGGCCCTATTCATATGGCCCCCCTCATCCGCCCTAAGAAATCATACCCTGGACGACGTTTCGACGTGAGTGCCCTTGCGCGGCCTTCTCGCTGAATACCCGTCTTGGATCCCTTCCTCTGCTTGGGCCCTTGTACTACGGTATACCGACGCCCAGTACTCTGCACGGTGACAAACACATCACACAAGGCGGCAGGCCCCGATGCTCGCCGTGTGCAGGCATCCATAAATGTTTACTTTGTACAAAGAGTCCATAGATTATGACTGTTTTGGTTGCCCAATCCATCAAAACACTGATATTGATATTTATTTATTACCTCGTCCCGGGGCTGGCATTTGAACATATAGTCGCCTAAATGACTCGAAAACAGCTGATCATCGGCGCTGGTGTAGCTGCCAGCCTCGTCCTCTTTCTGAGCTATTCGTACAGCGCTCACCAAACACCTTTCAGCCACGGTAAGCCCCCATCGCGCAGCCAGCTCTTGCAAAAAGTAATGCGCCGTGGCATCGCTGAACAGTATATCGCAGATGCAGCAGTCGCGTTGCCACCGGCGGCGGCAGCGGCGGCGCCCGCGGTCGAGGGGCGGCCGTTGAGCGAGCAGCCCTTCCCGAAGAAGATCTGGCAAAGCTGGAAGGACGACGCCGAGGACCCGACGCCGCGGACGGTCGGGTTCCCGCACCGGTGGCGGACGGTCAACCACGAGCACCGCTACGAGCGCATCACCGACGCCAACGCTGACGCCTACGTCGAGGACCGCTTCCCCGCCAGCAACGCATCGCGGGTCTTCGCCGGCCTGGCCGACCCCATCCTGCGCGCCGACCTGCTGCGCTACCTGGTGCTGCTGCTCGAGGGCGGCGTCTGGGCCGACATCGACGTGCTGCCCCACCAGCCGGTGTCGTCGTGGGTGCCCGAGGCCTACCGCGGCGCGGCCAACCTGGTCGTCGGCATCGAGAACGACAAGCACAAGCGGCCCATCTGGCCCGGGTCGCCGTACTCGGTCCAGCTGGCGCAGTACTGCGTCCTGGCCAAGCCGGGCCACCCGGCCGTGGCCACGCTCGTGGACCGCGTGGCGCGCAACCTCGAGCGCCTCTTCGAGGGCCGGAACCCCACGGACAAAGTCACCTTCGCCGAGGTCATGTCGACCACGGGTCCCTTTGCCTTCACCGAGGTCCTGATGGACTACTTCACCGCGGTGACGGGGATCAGGCACACCGGGGACGAGCTCGACGGCATCCGGGAGCCCCAGCTGATCGGGGACGTCCTGGTCCTGCCCAAGGACAGCTTCGGCTGGCTACCGCAGGAGCACGATCACGAGGCCGGCGACCCCATCATTCTCGTCGAGCATTTGTTTATTGGTTCCTGGCGGGCGGGCCATCCGGGCTAAAGGGGCGTGGTTTTTTTTTTTATTAGCGTCGGTTATAAGGCTTACGAGGTACTCTAGGTTTTTCCATGGTTGTTAATAAACGATGGGCTGGTTGTAAAATGTAGTTACGGTCACTGTACATACGGCACTCTCTGTTGGAGTACAGGTAAAGCATAGATTTCTGGATCATTCTAGGGTTTACATGTTGTTTGATGAAAACTGCTATTTCCTCATCTTTTTCAGAAAGCGCCATTTTGACCCCGTATACCCGGTAGTTTCGTCCACACGTTTTCTATAGCCCAGGTCGATGGATGTATTCACTCCGCCCGTACAAAATTACAAAATCCAATTCAGCGTACCTACCCATATAGGTACGCATGTGTCGGTGTAAGATTCACTTGGAAGAGCCACCAACCCAGACCATGTCAAGTAGACCGGCCGACTTGCCTGCCGAACTGTAGCATGCCATGCCCTGTTGTAAGGCCCATCAGGGGGAGTGCCTTTCTACGTGTTGGGAGAGAAGTAGAGCTTGGCATTCCAGGGTCGAGGGAGGTCCGCAGTGAGAGTCCTACGGATAAGAGTGTCTAATGTATCATGCACTGTGCGAGTTGACAAAAGACAGGGCACCTCCGCAGTACGTACAGAGAGGTATCTGCAGCACGCCTACCTACCTATTTACGCGACCATCTGGCGTGAGACGCATAGTGGGTGAAGGATTTGGGTTTCGTCCAAGAGCCTAACCAATGGCGATACTCCAACGCCAGTTTCAGTTCCTCTTATATATGTCTCTAGGTTCCCATTTCCGCCATAAGCCACGATCAGCCTTCTGACTCTCTCCAAGTATCGTCTCTCCCAGCGTCCGCTGCCCAACGGCACCATGGCGCCTCCCGTTGTCTACTGGTGGATTGTTGTCTCCCAGTGCCTCGTGCATTTCCGCCTCGTCGACGCCCTTGACAAGTGCTACTACCCAGACCGCTCAGAAGCCGAAGGCGACGTGCCTTGCGATCCGGATGCCAAATTCAGTGTCTGCTGCGGTGGAGGATCCAACAACGCTTGCCTCAATAACCATTTGTGTGAAGACGGGACGGGGAGGGTCATCCGCGGATCATGTACGGACCAGTCCTGGACAGACCCGGCTTGCCCGCGGTATTGTTTAAGTGAGTCGTAGCCAACCTACTCGAATCTCGCCGCATAAGAGGCACTGACTTGTAGTAACTAACATCTTTCCTCTCGTTGGCTAGGCTTCAATGCTGGGGGAGAGGATTTGATTCCCTGCAACAACGTCACGAGAGACAATGTGTCGTATTGCTGTGACCACGGCATCTCGAACTGCTGCAACTCGGGAGATGGCCGTTTCGAGGTCTTGCCGTATCCCACGTCCGTGATTGCCACGTGGAACGCGGTCTCGAGCCAGTTTGCGACCCTTCGCAATCTCGAGAGCACCTCAACCTCGACGACTACTACATCCTCATCATCTTTAACTTCGACAAGGACAATACTCTCCTCGACGGCGTCAACGGCGCCAACTACACCCACCTCTGCGCCGACCCCCAGTGCATCGAGTGATTCCGGCCTCAGCACGGGCGCTAAGGCCGGCATTGGCGTCGGCTCTGCCGCCGGCGCTCTGCTTCTTGCTCTCGTGGCTTATTTGGTTTGGAGAGTTCACAAGACCCATCTTGCAGTAAAGCAGCAGCAGCAGCAGCAGCAGCAACAGCAGCAGCAGCAGCAGCAACAAGCCAGCAACCCATCCGAAATGTCGTACCCAGCCAGCACGGTACCGACGAGCGGTGACCTTTCACATTCATACCAGTACAAGATGCCAGACGCCTCATACATTCCCGTTCAACAGCAGGACACATACCAGGAACTCCCGGGCATTACCATGGACAGGACGTATGAACTACCTACGAACCGTGGCTAAGACTATTATGTACTTGTATATATTATTAAAAGCGAAATGTCATATTAACGGTTGTAATTCTTAGAGGTATGGCTTGGCTCTCCAAAAAGCCCACCGTAATTAGGTAGATAATGTCAATATTAGAATCCTCAGCAGGCTCTGAGACGGCCCATGCAAACCGTTTCCATCCGCTACGGACACAAATAGGCGCCGTGCCATATAAAATAAAAGCACGGGACCAGCGATGTAACCGCCACGTTTTCTACGAGACAAGGAATATCCCCCCCCTCCCCCCGGCCCTCTCCGGTAGTCCACCCCTTTCCATGTTTGGTCTCACCTGAAGATGATACACCAACATGCAAAGTCAAGAATCCTAGGGACGCTGCAGTCGACCTGATATAACCGCGAAGTCTATAGTGCATTGTTACCTGAGTCCAAACAGGATGAGCAGCATGACCATGATCGGCTACTACTACAGCTGCGAACGCTTTTGATCTTATTAAGAATGCAGGACTAGGCAGGAGCTGTACAAGCGAACCCCCTATGTAATCAGCACGACCGAGCTGAGCGCAAGGCTCGCGTGCGTTCCACATTACTTATACCGCCAACTAGATACAGCAGTCCCTATCTAACTAATAGGAATTCTAAGAAGATATTTTATTTCACTTAGTTAACTTGAACAATTAAACTCAACTAGACTAGATAAAACACAGTGATGGATAGATGGAACACCTAACACCTACGAATAAAACAACGATCGCAGTGCCTCGCCGCCGTGCTCACAATCCCAGCCGGGCACCACCCCCCTGTTTGCCCAAGACGACTTGAGTTTGCCTGACGGGCGAACAGTCTGAACTGGGTCTTATGTTCCTTGGGGAATGTCACTCGGAGGGAAAAAAAGGAATTTGGGAATGCACAGACTAGATAGGATGGGCATGGGTCGTGATCCCACGGGCTGACAATTGGTAAGCGGCGTGAAGAGACGAGAGGGCTTCTTCGGACGTTGTCAGATCTCCAAGTCAACTTGCATTCCATGAGCGTATCCCTACTCTACCTTGATCATCATGATATGCAGGGCCGTCTCTGCTCCTCATAAGGTTCCAGCACGCGAATTTTGGGATGCTCGAGTCTATCCTCTCGAGGGGGGGGACTCACGTAGCGGATGACAACGGTGGCACTTGGCGGCAGATGGGACTCAATACTAGGTATTCCCATGCCAAGCGACGCGGAGCCTCGTCCGGAGTTGCCATTCTGAAAGCTGCATTATATATGCATTATATATACGTATTCTCGGGCGGCTCTCCACCCGATATTCGCTCCGCTGTTGTGTCGTCGGTGAATACAAAACCCGGCCATAGGAGCGTAAATGGAAAAAGGGTACTTGATACTTGGCGCTTCGGGCTGCAGAGGTCGTAATCACCCGCCGCATCAGGACAGACCTCCCGTTCTATCATGCCGGGCGGCAAGTCGCTAAACTTCCGTGCATACCTACTATCGAGGTAGTACTCAGTAGAAGTACGTAGGGCCTGCAGAATGCCACCCCCGTCTCCGCACGAATTTCATATCACAACGCATCGCTTGGTGCGACACGCCACGAAAGCAGGATTATTATCAGCGAGTAGCACCTGCTGATTATGCGAGGGGTTCAGGATCGCATATCGTAATCTCCGCGACCGAAGCGTACTTTGGTTTTTTTTTTTTTTAAATTCAATTTCCTACGGAAAACTAGGCTGCTTAGGGAATGGTGCAGCAGATGCTAGTTTACTATAGGACATGCACAGATTGAGAGTTGGGGGCCGTTTCCCCTTCGACGTGGGGTTAGGGTTAACGACATTTGCACCGGAGCTTCATCCAGAACGAGACAGTCTATGAGGTACGGAGGTGACCTATTAATTGAAGAGGACTATTCCTAGGTATTGGCGAGGTGAAGGCGTGACGCAGAACTTGTGCCAACCTGCATACTTGGCTATCTAGATGATAAGTACCACGTTGAATCGGAATGGGAACCTAGGTAACCTGAGCCATCCCGCTTTTAGCCTGAGCCTGGCCGGAGCCGCGCCTGAGCAAGACGCGCCTCTTCATATAACCCAAGATGAACAAAACTGCATAATCTCCAAAAGGAAAATAAGACTTTGACCGTTTTATTCTAAACCTGTTTTTTAATCCTAGCGAGCGACTTGAGAGTCGCACTATACACTCAGGAGACCAAGTGCACTGCAAGCTTATAAAACTATGCGCGTTTAGATACTATGCCGCTTGAGTGAATAGAACAAAGTTCAAACTTGAATCGCATAAAGCTACGTCGAATGAGTTGTTTAAATATGGCCTGTTTCCTACCATACCGCACATCTGATGGCCGCCGAATTTCATTCCTGTTCACATTCGTACACGCGTACATCTTTAAATTTTCCAACTCATAGTCCTACATCGCTCCATTACCGAAATTCATCACCACTCTCGGCCCATCACACCATGTTTTCAACATCACTTGGCAAGAGGCAATGGGATTCAAAATGGGATGGCTTGCCTCGAGAAATCCGGCTTCTTATCTTAGAAGCCCTGATGCAAGACGGTTGCACACTGGCTCGCCTGGCCACGGTGTCTCGAGAGTGGCAAACAGATCTTGAGCGATATATCTTCGCTCGAATCAAGCTAACACCATCGCGCCTCGTCAATTTTAGTTCGATAATTCATCGCAACCGGGCTCTCGTTCGCTATATCTGGTTCTGCTTAGAGCTTGATGACTATGATTGCACTAGATGCGCACCTGTCCATCAAATGTTGACAGATGTGGAGTGGGAAGAGGCATTTGCTATCAGCAATACAAATAACGGTCCTATTACCACGGCATTCCAGAATTTATTCTCGGTTCTCAGCACGTGGGATCCTAATAGCGAGTTAATACTCGATATTAGTATCCACTCGCCTAGCGATTCAAAACATTGGTTTAAATATCTGACCTTTGTGCCCGATACTACCTCAGATATGCTAGGTAGCAGTGGTATAAAGCAGACAAAAGTGCATAATGATCCTCAACATGGCTGGGTTGCTGGTTTTCGACACGCCGCTCCACCCAGGGCAGCTATTCGCAAGGTTTTCCATTCAGTTATGGGGGAGGGACCGTTTGATAGTGAGGAGGCAGAGCGCCAATGGTGGGATCGGCTTCCACCGGTCCCGGCGGTAACCAGTTTACTTCTCCGGCAACAGAACCGCCGGAGATGGAAGCCCGGCTCACTTGCACATATGTTTGCCCGCTTCCCCAGACTCCGGGAAGTCCACTACGAACCCTGGAGGGAATGGGACCCTATGCAGAGCTATACAGATAGAGGTAAGCCTTGCTACATACCTACCTAAGTTATTGCCAGCTCTTATTTGTATAAGTCCTTTTTTGCTAACAATTTGTATTTGTTATTTAGAATATCTATATTTTTTTAACACGATTCAACGTTCTAGTACCAATCTAAAAAGACTTGTGGTCTTTGAGAACTTCAATCAACAGTACCCGGCTTTTATGCAGCGATTTCTGTTTGGGGAGGAATTGAGCGGATGCAACAGCATTCGCAACCCATCTCCAGCAATTAGTCGGATGGTCGCGCTCGCCAGTCTTAAGCTTGAGCATCTCGCAGCATCTTTTATCGTGGATGCTGGCCATTTCTTCGAGATAGAACCCTCTTGGGAGTGGCCAAACCTAACCTCGCTTGTGATTACTTCGAAATTACTTGCGCCCAACGAAAATTCGGTCAAAATTGGGTCTATACTTCAGACAGCAGCAGCAGCAGCTATAAAGATGCCACAACTAGAAACAATGGAAATTTGGAACGGACAAAAAGGCTTAGCGGCGCTCTTCAAGTATCAGGCATTCCGCAATATACAGCAGGCTATAATTACATGGAGAGCCACGTGGGAATTAACCATAGAACCGTCTACAATTAAGGCTTGGGAAACTGTTGTACATCAATATGGCGATTGGAGGCTCAATCTGGTTCAGGAACGGCTGGACAAAGCTGCTATTAAGTCTCACGGTGATGCAATTTACTACCTAATGCTTTCAAGCCAGGTCATTCGGCCCATCTCGTTGCAGCAGATCCAGATAGAACAGAAAGCTCTGGAGGGCGTGGAGACCATATAATCAATCAGAATATACTTGGTCATCACTTGGTGATGATGCGGGACAGGTGGTCTACCCAACTGGACCAGACGCATGCATGCCCGATCGGGCAGGTGGGACTAGGCAATATGTCATTCGATTGGCCAACAACCTCGGGGAAATCGTTTTTATGAATTAGGTAATCCAAGTTACCCTCTTTTTGACCAAGTACCTAACCTAAACTACCGTAATTGAAAAACGTCTATCAAAATGCGTATGAATGGAGAGAAAAAAGATGAAAAGGAAAAGACCGATAAGAGACTGCCGTCTATGCAGATGCCCCTGACGTTGGACAAGGATTTAGATAGTTCGACCAGCTTCACAAGTTAGCGTCCGTGCCCGTGCCCAGCCTGGGCAGCGGCGCGCCTAAACCATCTCCGCTTCGCCGACCCCGTGCCCGTCGGCTGGCGGGCCGCGGTGCCGGCGCCAGTCCCGGTCCCCGCGCTCGGGAAGGGAGGGTCCACCGTCCTGGTGCTGGTGACAGTGGTCTCGGCCACCGTCTCCGTGACAGTCGCATAGACAGTAGAGACCGCCGTGGGCGGCGGGCAGGGGCACTCGCAGGCGCCGCCGCCTCCTCCTCCCGGGTGGCCCTGCGTAGCTGCCACGGAGGTCGTGGTGAAGATGCTGCTGCTGCTGTTGAGGTGTTTTGGGTCAGTAAGACTGGTATTCTTGTCTTGTATATGAGAGAGATGGGATAATGGCGGGGAAAACAGCGGCATGTTAGAGAGATACTAACCTGGGGTGGCTTATTTCTACTGTGCTCGCGACGTCAGTCATGGTGTAGCTCGGCACGTCCGAGCTTGGTATCGGCGAGACCGTGTAGAAGCTCGTGAGGAGGGAGCCCCCCGGGACCACGGAGGTCGGCGGCTGCTTCGTGAGCGATGCGTAGGTGATCACCGTCGTGAAATAGTTGCCGAGCATCAGTGTCGTGCAGGGCTGGGTAGTCTTGGCGCCGGTCGAGTCCACCGGCCCAGCCCTATTTGTTGTCGACATGGTCTCCGTTGCGCTGTGCGGTACAGGGGTGTCGATGTACGTAATCACAGACGTTATCACGACCACAGAGTTGCTGTATGTGTTGCTGAGGGTGATTTGCGTCGACTTGACGTCTGCAGGCACGCTCTTGTCGGATACGGGGCATACTGTCGTCGACACTGCAATGATCTCGGTGGTAACAGACCCCATTATAGCCGGGCAGTTTACCACACCTGGAGCACAAGAAGTAACGGTGTAGATGTTTGTAGAATACACTGTTGACGTGGTGTATACCGGAGTCGGCGTGATCGAGGGCGACGAGGCCGAAGTAAGCTCTGTCAGAGTAGAGGATGACCCGGATACCGACGATTCGACCGGTTTGGTGCCGGTTTCAAAAGCCGCGGAGCTAGGAGATGATATCGGGTGTACCGCCGTCTCTTCAACGGGGCAGACAGTGGTATACAACGGGATCAGTTCCGTAGTGACCGAACCAATGTTGGAAGAACATCCAGTAGCCCCAGGTGCGCAAGAACGAACGGTGTACACGCTGCTGGTGTAGACTGTAGAGGTCGTGAGCACCGGGGTGGAGGTAGCAGAGGACTGTACCAGGCCCGAGGAGCTATCGGTAGGAACAGGATGAGTCGCAGACCCCGTCTGCGTGACAGGGCAGACAGTGGTATATAATGATACAAGCTCTGTAGTCACTTGGCCCAACCGAGCGGAACAGTCAACGACCGTTGGCCCACAGGATGTAACTGTATAAATATTTGTCGAATAAACGGTGGATATCGTCAATTGAACTGGCGTACTTGAGACTTGGCCAGTGGAAGTAGGTGGGCTTTGAGTCGCACTCGCTGGTGCTGTAGTATTCTGGTAAATACCGCTCGATACGAGGATCGGCGAAGAGATACCAGCTGATGGTAGCAGGCTTGCCGTCGGGTAGTTAACCTGCTCCGTAGAGGTCGACGGCTGGGATAAAACAGGGTATGAGGAGCTCGGCTTTGGCGTCGGCGATACCCCCGAAGAAGTAGCATCAATCTGCCCGCTGAAGGTCTTTCCATCCAAAACTGTATGGGTGACGGGACATATGGTGGTATACAGCGAGACAGTCTCCGTCGTAGCCTTGCCCACCGTACAGTCTTTAACCGTTGGGCCGCACGATGTGACAGTGACAACGTTCGTTGAATAGACAGTTGACAGAAATGAGGTGGTGATCTCTGAACTGAATGTATATGTCGACGGCATAACTTGTGACGAAGCAGTAGAGATGGTACTAGCAACTATACCACCGGTGGTGCTGCTACCCACCTTTGAGCTCTCTGCTGTAGATGGTGTCGAGGTGGGAGATGTATTGTCTGGGACTGACGTCGCAGAGGTACTCAAGGTGGAGCCCAAACTACTGCTAGAACTTACCGAATTGTCGATAGTGGATGAGACTGAAGCTGTTGTGGGTGTCACTTTGTATGTCCCGTTGCCAAATGACGTGGGTGACACGCTACTAGAAGAGGTTGTTCCTAAAATCAGGGAGCTTAAGCTACTAAGGATACCGCCAGTAGTAGATGACGAGGCAACTGGATATCCGCTAGCAGAAGGTGAGAATGTAGACTTTGACGAGGCAATCGGCGAAGCAGACGATGAGGCAACTGGGTAATTAGTAGAACCGGCTGGGGGTATAGATTCCGATGAGGATACCGACGAGGAGACTGGTGAAGAACTCGGCGAAGAAACTGGCGAAGAAACCGGCGAAGAAACCGGCGAAGACAGTGGTGAGGAAACGGGGTAGCGGTCGGAGCTAGCCAGATGTGTGGACCCGGCCGAAGTCGACGACGATGGAGCCGGTGAAGTAGCTGATGAAGTAGCCGATGAAGTGACCGATGAACTAACTGGATAGCCGACGAAACCAGATGAAGGTGGCGTAGCTTTGGACGAAGCAACCGACGACGCAGATGATGAAGCAACTGGGTAACTAGTAGAGCCGGCTGAGTGTATAGATTCCGATGAAGATACTGACAACGGAACTGGTGACGAAGTTGGTGAAGAAGTTGGTGAAGAGACTGGGTAGCGGCCGGAGCCAGCTGGGGGTGTAGTTCCACTCAAAGTCAATGACGACGGAGTCGGTAAATTGGCTGGTGAAGTGGCCGATGAAGAGACTGGATAGCCGACGAAACCAGATGAAGGTGTGGCCTTGGAGGAGGCCACTGATGAAGTAGCCGATGAAACGACTGGATAACCTGTAGAAGCAGATGAAGTTGCAAATTTCGACGAGGTTCCTGACGAAGCGACTGGGTAGCCACCGGTGCCAGATGAAGGCGATGATTCGGATGAAGCGGCTGACGAGGCACTCGATAAAGCGGATGTGGATTGGCTCGTAGCAAAGCCGTCTACGGGGTACGTCTTTGGAGGATCTTCTTTTATCGATTCTTTAGGGGTAGGAGTCTCGGCCGCCGGGTTATTCTTAACTATCTTTGGGGTGGTCGATGTCGAAGCGGTCGATGACGAGGACCTGCAGCCATCTTGAATTTTGTCGATGGAGGTAATCTTCCCAATCTAGTCTCCCTGTTAGCATGATTCGGCTTGACCTTGAGTTGTGTTTAGTACTCTATCCTTATATTTGTACTGGCAGGCCGGGTACTTGTTAGTGATGTTGACGCTCCGCACATACATAGTATAGGGGGCCCCTTTCAAGTCAATTTCGCCGCCAGCCCAATCAATCGTCCATTTGTTGTTGTCGGGGTCACCCCCTCCCCATGCACCTAACTGCAATTTCATGGGCGTCTGGGGAAAGGTAAAACCCGACGGGATAGTCGATGCTTGGACGCTACGAACAATCTGATTGTCGACATACCAATTCACATGGTTCTCGTCCCATTCGACCGAATAGGTGTGGAACTGCGTCGTCGGGTTTGACACGCCCTTGTTGTATGCAGCGGCCCCCTCCCACATCTGCCCTCGAGTAAATATATTAGTCTGAGTTGTCCACTTCCCGTCGGGCGGCAGGAAGGGTTTCTGGCCGTGCTGATTGCCGGAGAATTCCCAGTCAATTTCGTCTTCAATGTCTGACAACAAAACGGAGCTGCTGATAATCCCCTGACCCGGCGCCACTTGCATCTCGACGTCGTATCGTCCGCCGAGCATATAAAAGTCGGTCCACATGTTCGGGGCATCATCCCCCTTTGCATATGCAAACTCGGCGCCTCGCGTCGTGAAACCCACGGCCTGACTATTAGCAATAACCCAGTTCTTGGGTGGGCTTCTCTCTTTCGTGAAGTCTATATAGTAGTTGTCCTCGGGCCAAGCCTTCTTCGCGGGGCAATCGGCGTCGAGAGGGTTACAGTCGGGTTGGAGTTGCCCGTTCACGAGCTGGGCCGCGAGTCCCAGCGTGGTGAGTAAACTAGTAAAGTGCCTTTTTGACATGATGATAGATGACCAAGCATGAGTCGGTAAGGAATTTCGTTTGAAATTGCCGTTATAGAAGAAAATATCCGGGGGGATCACCTCCCTTCGGACAGCGCTTCAGCCGTCCATATTAGCAATGAGTGTGATAAAGACTCATTGTATTAGCGCAGCTTGGAGGGGTTGGCGATAGTATCAAAGCGAGAATAAAAGAAATCATGAGCTACATTCCCAATGCGGACAGGGTTACCGTACACGCCCTTCTAATAGCACGGTTGAGGTTGTCCACTTGGATAAAGCTACTACGTAGTCGCCTCTTGACGAACAAACACTGATACCAAAAGTATTTGCCTTCTCACAATCCCATTCCATCATGTCTCCGCACTGAACAATAACAGTGGCAAAGACGGTGAGAATGCATTGAACGCCCCTTTATCGCCAGGGACAAAGACCAATCAATATTTCGCAAGAGCCGTTTCTTCAGAGTGCATTGGCCCCAGGCTACCTACCTCCGTAGCAGGAGGAAACAAGTAAGGCCGCGACGGCACTTGTGGCGGTGTTTCGTCACTAACATCCAATAGAGAACCTACAATAGTGTGTAGTTAAGTGTTATTGTTTTTCAACGTTCAGCACTTGACCCTAATCCTATCTGGTCACACGCGGCGAACCCAAGTTGGAGGCACTTCTCAAAAGTAGCTAAGTTGCCTCCAAGCGATAGAAGACATGTTCAAAGGTAGTTATTGTATAGTACTTAGTTAATCGTTCCTACTTGGGGCAGAACTTGAAGAAGAGAACTTGTAGGGACGGACCCCTGGGCATCGCGGCATCGCGGCATCGCCCAACCAGAGAGGGAAAGTGGGGTTTGGTGGAGGGAAGAGCGAGCTGAGCCCCCTAGGCTTACCAATGAATGACTCGAGCCCTACTGCCGTCTGTAACTATCTAGCGTGGGCTCTGTGAACCCTCCAGGTTTGCCTCCCCCCATGAGTTAGTTCTGAGGTCTGGTCTACTCTACCACGCCCGCCCGTCTTTCTTTTTTTGTCTACCGGCATTTGTTGCACTTCCACCATTGGCTGCCTGACCTCACTCCTTGTCCCGGTGCTCTCGGTACTGCCCCTCCCTCGAACCTCCTTTGCGTCAAGGCGCACCACGCTCTTTCTTACATGGCGTACGAGCCCTGCCTGCTGCCGTCCAACATCGCCACGCCGCGCTGCCGATACCCTCGCTGCCGATACCCTGCGGATCCCCCGGCGTAGGCGCGTTAGTCGGTCAGCACCTCTCTTTGCCGTGTTTGACCATGCGATAGCCCGCCCGCCATCTTGCGTCGAGGCACTACATCACTACATACCTACGTCGAGCAACACACAGCGTTGCAACTCAAAAAGCGGCTTGACGTCGCTGCAGCCCGCCCGCCATGGGACTCTTCGGCCAGAAAGCGAAACTCAAGACGGCGCCACCCGCTGTGCGCGTGGAAAAGGTCGTCGTCGCCACCAAGCCTCGACCGAGCCCGACACCCACCAGCAACCCGCGCGCGTCGTCGGCGGCGCATCTCTCCCTCCCCGCGAAGCCATCCCCCCGCCCGCGCACGTCGCGACCCAAGAGCTCGTCCCCCTACCCCTCCTCCTCGGACGAGCGCCGCGTCGACCGAAAACGCAAGGCCGTCACGAGCACGCCCCGCGACTCGCCCGTCTTCGGCAACGACTCCGAATCCGAAGACGACGACGGCGACCCCTTTCGGAAGCGCATGCGACGGAGCGACGGCAGGCTCATCGACGTGAACCGCAAGTTGCGCCACAAGAAGTCGTTTAGTGACGAGATCAGGCGGCCAAATACCATCCACGCTGCCGACATCGCCTCGCGAGCTACGAACTGCCCTCCGATCCCCGGTGCGCGAGACGATCAGGTAGCCATTGAGGTGCAGTATCCTTCGCGCTGCGCGCGGGAGAGGTAAGTTACACCTGTTGAGGCGGGGTTTGACGACAATACTGACATCGAACTGGAGATACGAGCTCGTGTGGCAAAAGGACAAGATCGACGCCGTCAAAGACATTCTCGCCATTATTGAGAATGTAGCGGAGACGTACCTCACCGACGCCAACTCTAGGGCTTTTATCGATCACAACATGAGTTTCAGGAGGCAGATGGAGCGAGCAATAAGTGAGAAGTATCGAGATGTCTCGGCCTTCCGGGCAGCACTTGATAGCTACAACACTAGGCTTCTGGAGCTGGTGGAAAACGGAACTGTCGCCAAGAACCTGGACCGAATCCATCATCTACCGTCCAGTCTCGTTTCCCTGATCCTCACCCAAGTCTACGATCGTACAGTCGCCCCGAAGGTAGAGATGCTGACCAAGTACGACGCCGGAAGCGATAACGTCTACGGGGAGTTATTACACCCGTTTGTCACCAAAATTCTGGTGGAGCAGACCAAAATGACATCAGACCAGGTTTTCATCGATCTCGGGTCCGGGGTCGGGAATGTGGTTCTCCAGGCCGCGCTGGAAATTGGCTGTCGCAGTTACGGCTGCGAGATGATGGAGAACGCCTGTAACCTGGCCGAGGCGCAAGAAAAAGAGTTCAGGTGTCGTTGTATGCTCTGGGGCGTTGCGCCCGGAAGGGTTCATCTCGAGCGGGGCGATTTCCGGACGAGCGCGAAGATCCTCGAGAAACTGAAGGAGGCAGACGTCATACTGGTGAACAACAAGGCCTTCACATCCACCCTCAACGATGCTCTGATCAACATGTTCCTCGACCTGAAAAAGGGCTGCAAGATCATATCCCTCAAGTCTTTTGTCCATGATAACAAGACAGCGATCAACGACGTTGCCACGAGTATCTTCGACGTCGAGTATTTCCGTTATCACGAGAATTGGGTGAGCTGGACCGGATCCGACGGCGAGTACTACATCTCGACCAGAAAATAAGATACTAGCCGGGTCGTATCCCTTCAAGGGTTCCTTTCAAGGGTTCCTTGCCTTGCCTAGGACAGGTATCAGTTATCATGTCTTGTACTTATATGCGCGGCGCGCGAAAAGAAGGTGCGGAGAAGCGGTTAATTAAGCACCAGGGTAGATTAGATAGCCTGTGGCATGTGGGCTTTTCTTTCTTTTTTGCTGGATTTGGAAGCCAACGACGATTTAGACACTTACTACATAGATGACATAGCAGTAGATGATACCAGGCATAGAAATGATGATTCATGTCCTTTCCACCCCCTTTTTGGTTTCTATTTGAGATCTTCTTCAGTTCGCTCGTCACCTATGGTGTCTGCCCGGTGATTCGTTTTGAAGATTCATGGCGTCGGCCTCGTGACCCATCCTCGTCATCCAGCGATCGACGAGCTCCTTGTTCTCCGCCTGCACCTTGGCGGCCTTCTGTATGGTCATGTTGAGCTCCATGTTCAGCGTCAGGTTCTCATCCTGGACGTCCTAGAAAACGGGGGGGCGAGGCGGGTCAGTACGCGAGAGGTTCCACGGACAAAGGTAAACAGCAGCCCTGCGCCTCGTATTTCATGCTCCTTTGGGAGCCGTATCTGACGTCCTGCTCTTCGATACGATTGCTCTCCAGTCGCTGCCCGGCAATATGGCCAGCCGGAATCCTGACGGAATGGTCCCATCGCAACAGCCTCACGCACAAGCAAGGTAACCAAGGCAAGCAAGCAAGGCAAGGCGAGGCAAGGCAAACAAAGCCCCCACGTAGACGTACCTTGAGGAAACTCTTCTTCTTCTCCAGCTCCTCGTTGAGGTCGCGCACGCGCGCGGCCAAGGCGCCGCGCTCGGCCGTCAGGTCGGCGACGCGCCGGGCGTCGGCGCGGCCCCTGGACCGCAGGGACGCGAGCTCGGCCTCGGCGGCGCGGAGGCGGGCCTGCGCCTGGCCGCGGCCGCGGAGGGCCTCGACGAGATCGAGGCGGAGCTGCGCCGTCGCGTCCGCGGACGAGTTCGTCGTCGTCGTCGTCGTCGTCGCCGTCGTCGTCGTGGGGTCGGCGGGCGGTGCGGGTTTGGAGGGCAGGGGTGACGGTGTGGGCGAGGAGGACGAGGGCGAGGACGAGGACGCTGGCTTGGTCTTGGCGGCCCAGGCGGCCTTCTCGGCCTCGAGCGCCGCCACGCGGTCTGCGAGCTGGGAGCCTGGGAGAGGGGGCGGCGAGAGAGAGCGGCGCTGTTAGCTTTCCGTCGTAAAAATAGGATACGGGATGCCTCGATTTTTGTCTTGTCTGTTTGGGTCGGGTCGAGATTTGGCCTGGGCAATGGTGTGTTGTTGTGGTCATGATATATATCATGCTGTTTTCTGCTTACTTACAAGCTTCGACCAGGTCCTTGTTCACCGGGCTGTTGCGCTCCGCCTCCTGCAACGAGGCCAGATATTCGTCCCGCCAATGCGACATATTGAGGGGTTTCTCTCGGGGCTGTGTCTCGCCGATGTGTCGTCTGCATAGTAATACGAAAGAAAGGCCCGACTCGATGCGTGTAAGTGCGTGCCGCGCGGATGAGGGTAGATGGGTGAGGTGGGAGGCGGTCTAGAGGGAACCTTAGGACGCTACGGCACGTGGAATGGAGGGGTAGCTGATGAACGGCGGGGTTCCGATTACCTATCTGTACGGAGTACCTAGTCGTAAACTCAAAACGATATCTCACCTGGCGTAATCATCTAACCTAACATTATGTTTATAATAAATTAAAGTTGATCTCGCGTTACATATCTACGAGGCCAGGCAATGTACATATTACCTGGAAATCTAACTACCGCACTGTCTCAGTGGACTGGAGATATTGTACTTCGACGGAAATGAATAAATTATATTTGCCTTATGCAAAGTCACCTTAGACATTTATCTGTAGTCCGTCCACCTTGAACCAGGCCTGTTACACCCCGCGGGAAAGTAACAAAAATGCAGAAGATAAAAATAACAAGCAAAAGTTTACAACCCGATGTGAGTTTGGAGGATCGGATTATGCTGATCTCGCTGGGGGTCGAACCCAGAATCTCCTGATTATCGTCAAGTCTCCATTTGCTGGTTGCGAAGGGAAACTCAGTCGTAGTCAGACGCCTTGCCATTGGGCCACGAAACCGAAACTGATTGCTGTAGGCGGGATCACAACTCTCACACTGACCTCGCTGGGGGTCGAACCCAGAATCTCCTGATCACCGTAAGGGAACTCAATTGCTGAATCCTCACTCGTAGTCAGACGCCTTGCCATTGGGCCACGAGGCCGTGGTTGATTGGAAGCACGGCGCCGTACACTGTGTTAAGAGGACGGACAGAAGGGGAGACGCGAGCAAATTTTTACCAAAGATCGGAGCGAGGCATTAGATTCGTCCCTTAGTTTAGATCTGTGTCTAGTTGATCTGCCACATGACTCGGTTAGATCCCGGAGTCGAGAGGGTCTACGAAATTGTCAGCAAACGCCAAAGCTTTTCACATTAGGTAACTATGCAAATCAGACCGAAATAAAAACATGAAACATAAAATCCGAAGGGTCTCAAAATGTGCATAAAAACAAGACGAAAACAACGAGTCAAAGGTGTAAAAACAATAACAATAAGAATGATGATGAACCTCGAAATGGTCCCAAAAAAAGATGGAAAGGCCCAAACGCGACTTGAACGCGTGACCTTGGGGTCTGCAATCCCACGCTCTACCGCTGTTGGGATTGTCAGTACACATTTTGAATGTGCCAAGGGTTTTAAGAGGACTGTACTCACCTGAGCTACTGGACCAATGATGAGAAGACGAGTGGAAAATAACATTATGTTCGTGCTAAGAAGAGGAGAAGGTGTCCCGCCATGGCTGACTGGGGGCAGAGAGGCTGAGCAAACCGCTGGTGACATCGGGTAAAATAGAACTATACCACTACTAGTTGGATAAAGACGAAACTCAGCTGGCAGGCTTATTGTACCTACCTTCACATTTGGCAGATGCCCACCATACTGGCCGACGCCGCGATGCGCAAAATTCATATCTGTTGCTTCGTTGCATGCTGCTGCATAGGTAGACAGGCAATTCCAGTAAGACGACTAAATGAAGAATAAATTCGGCCTCAACTCAAGAGAAGCTGGCTATCGGCTCATCTCCATCGCCCCCCATCTATCTAGGACATAAGTCAGATGGGCGGGTTTAGACGGTTGTTGCACGCTTCCTCAAAAACGCAGCGCAACTCGTCGGGAATATCTAGTCACAAAGAAGAAAAAAGTAACAGAGGCATTCACAGTGTTTGGCTATCTTGAGCAAGGGATGAACCAAGCATGCATGGAGTACCAAAAAGAAAAAATTTAATTCGTTGCATTCTCAGTGAACTAAGAGGCATCGGGAATTGAGCCCGATGCGGGGGTCGAACCCGCAACCTTGAGATTAAGAGTCTCACGCTCTACCGATTGAGCTAACCGGGCAGCTTTTTAGAGCTGCTTGTTGAAAACGGGTTCAGCAAAACGCCATATCATCGGAAGGTGCAATTGAGCAGCCCATGCCTACCAAGTATGGGTAAGTAAGCTGTACTCTAATGGTGGGACTCTTACAACGTTGCCACACAACCTCTTTCACGGATGGATGTTATACACTTCTCACCGAGATAGTCACTGGCCTTTAAAGGCAGACTAAAAAGACAGCTGCTTGTTAACAATCCAGGGCGCAAGTTAGTGTACTTGCTTATACTATTATAATAATCTGCTAAAACTTCTTCTACGGCTTTAAAATAAAGGGGCGGACAGGATATATTTGTGTTGCTGCTTACGAACGGGTGAACTGGGTGATTATACTACTTTCAGACCTTGTACTTCTGATCGGGAAGTAAGAGGTTGCTGGTGCTAAAATGTGAGCCATTATCCTATAAAGACTCACATGCTACCTGTGGTGTAGTGGACCGAGCTGGCGTTCTAAGACATTCGCTGAATTAAAACCGCCGAAACACTACTTACTATTGATGCCACTAGCGATAGCTTCTACTATCACCATTAGGAGAAACTAGGAGGTGCTTTGTACTAACATTGAAGTGACATTTGAAAGACCAGAGTTATCAAGCACAGGTTGAGATCCTCTCACTTATTATCACTTCCCGAGAATTTGTTTTCCCCGAATAATACTGTAAGAGACTAGTAATCCTATCAGGGTTTAAAAACTACATTAGTGTATAGGGTGCATGGTAATTGTTCGCCTTCATGTCCGCGTAGTATAAGTCCTATCATAAACATAAACACACACCACGGTACTCACAAACAGTCAATGTACGCAAACTTACCGAGGTAGTCAAGCCATAACAGTACTTTCTCTTTTTTAGTAATGCCCCGTGGCACAACAAGACGAGAATAAAACCGGCGGAATACAAGGAGTGGGCTTGACGAAAGGACAACCATAACCCGGTGGGCTATTTCGTGAGCCCCTTTAGGCCAACAACGGTTGACCATAACCTCCCCATACCTGGTTGCCTAGCTTGCTACTCATGCAAGCTGGTATGACTTGACAGACCACAGCACCCACGGGCTCCGCCTCGTACCATGTCGTTGGCCGAATGTCGCAGTCAACCGTGCTAGTACTCATCTACGTAGCAAGTGGAGGCCCATGACGCGCGGGATCGCCATCTCGGGAAGTCATTAAACTCTCGTACTCGTCTACCATAGGCCGAGGCATCCCGCGTCGAGAGCTCTGACACTCTGGTCCGCAGCCCAACCGGCCTGGCCAGCGATATCGCCTGGGGCCGTGATTCGCCGGGGCCCGGGCCGCGACCCGCGAGGCCGGATCCTCTATTCGGTGAGAGTCTGGGTCGTGATGAGCTGGCACTCGCCTGCGCACTGAGCAGGTCCCAAGTCGGGGAAACGAGCACGGGTCGCTTGGAGGCTGCTCGTCTCGAGGGTGAAAGATGATTGGACCAGGCCACATGCCAACCATAGCGTCATGAATGATCAATGCCCCGTCCAAAGGACTTTATTGTTAGTAACAGAGAAAGCGAGGAGGGGCGAATCTTGGACAGAGTCCAGCTGAGGGGGACGCCATGACGCTGGTCTTGGAGGGGCTGGGCCCTATGGTCATCTACTCAACAGAATACTGAAACAAGAGGAATGTCGGGACTATATCCGACACTCTACTGTTCAATGTCTCGTACGTATCTTGGCTGCTAAGTACGATGCCATTTCCCGTCGACATCAAATCATCTGATTGATGTTTCCATCCGGCATTGCCTGGCTATGCTGTATAGCAGTAGGTACTTAGTAGTTAGTAGGTAACACCGGTGTTTTAAGATATCGACGCCAATTGCCCATAGGAGGCCTAGGTGGTATTCAATATTAGACCGATCTAGTATAAATCATGCACGTAATGTGGGGCATGATGCCCATCAAACAAGTAAGCAATGGGGGCGACTCTCGACTCTTCTCATCGAGAGACACTCTTCAACATTGTTTGATAGGCAATAGGGTGGCGGGTTGTCTGGAATCCAAATCGGCCGTATCGTGGGTATCCACCCGGCCGGGGGTGCTGGATGCTACTTTACCAGCGACGGAACGGGAAAGGGAGGGTGAAACAGCAGTTCACACGATCGAAGTCTATCGTGGATTAGGCAAGACATGGTCCCTTGCGGCGCCGATTTTGGTGGGGAGAGGAATCCAGGCAAGAAGTTGCACTTTAGCAGGCAGATACAATCATACAAGGAACCAAGGAACCAAGGCTACGTACCTAACCTAGTGTCGCACATGGCGCTAGGATGGGCGTGGTTAGCAGTGTTAGCAGCGTTAGCAGCCGGGGGGATGCGCAAAGTGCATGCAGAGGCGTGCCAAGCAGTGGTCTGGGGGCAGCCTGATTGGCCGACGCGTCGCGCCGGGTTTAAAAACAACACGACACGTCCAGGCCAACCGCATCCCTCGCCCGCAACCAATCCGGCATCACTCTACGCGCCGCCCGCCCTCATCCAATCGCTTGCACCCACCTCATTAATCCCAGGCACTCCCAGGCAGCCTCTGCGTCCTCGTACGAGATCCTCTCGGTCGCACACGCACACTGCCAGTGTGCATCGCACCACCAGCGGCACACCAACACGCGTAGAGATAGCACCGAGCGCAGTGTGGCTCAGCAAAGGCATCGTGCAGAGGGAGCCCGAGACAGGGAATCAAAGACAGACAGGCAGACAGACGGCGCTGGGAGGATGTGAGAGACTCGGCCATTATCTATTGTCCATTGTCCATTGTCCGAGTCTAGCAAGCAAACAATAATCGATTGGAATCTCGAGCGGCCATCTCCCGTGGGATCGCCATTCTTGCCTTTTCGCCCGGGGAGACCAGGTCTTGCCGCGCGCCGTGAATCGCCCCATCGCTCCCATCGGCACAGCGCTACCGGGTTGCTCAGGTTGTTTGCCGTTTGGTACCGACGGGAACCAAGCGTTCCCCGACCATTCTCTACCGGAGGATTAAGCTTGTCTGGATCTTCGAATGAAATTGCTAGGTGCGTGCGTTGCGTTTCCCAAGTCGGTTCTCCTGCCTACAATGCACCCTACGTATGAACGGCCAGTTCGAACGCCTAGTCTCTAGGTAGGCAATGCTCTCTAAATGAGCTGGGCCCGGATTGATCCATCTGTCACAAGCACGCAAGTCCACTGTCCATCCCGTCCAACTAGAGAGCTCGCGCCGGATCCTGGCCGCCGCCCCCCTCCCCCCCCTACAGTCAATGCCCACATCGATATCTTGCTTACCATCATCGTGTCAGCCCAGAGCACTCTGGACCAATCCTCGTCCGTCCTCAGCGTCCTCTGCCGGGACCGCGCCTCCACACTGTTCCACCTCGCTGCTACGTCCCACACTGGCGGCCCACAGCGCCCCACTGCTGCGCTGGCGAGCTAAGCCCTACTAGGTTTTCCATCTCGCGCACTGCACGCCCAAGAGCCAGTGCGCCAGTCCCTCTTCAGTTCCCTTCTTTCCGCCCTTCAGGCTTCCCTCTTGCGCCTACGTGCCTACGTACTCTACGTACTACCTCTGGCCATACCCACACTGCCAACCTAAACCTGCTCTCCAACAGCGCTACCTACATAGCTCTAACACCTCTACCAAGTAAACCTGCCTGTACGTACCGTGCTCCCCCCCCTCTGCGCTCTAATGCAGCCCGTCGCTGCATACCCGGCTGTCACTCTTCCTCCCCCAGATCTTGACGATCCAGCTCCCCCTCCCTTTCGTCTTCCCTTCTCCGACACTAGTTTGCCTCCTCCTTCACCCACATCCATTCACATCCGTTTGCATCGCGACGTATTCGAGCGCCGCCTCCTGTTCCCGACTGCCTTCCGCGCGCGCCCACAGCATTCTCTATCGGATAGCCTTTTCCAATCCGTTAACACGAGCTTGCCAGTAATCCACCCTGCTTGCGATATCCACACCGCTCCAACGTCACCCCCGGCTTCACGTCTCCACTGCTCATCTGAGAACCATTTTCCCTTATCCGCGTAAGTCTCCCCGGCTTCCCGTCCATCTGGATGTCATCACTACCTC
Source organism: Xylaria palmicola (assembly GCA_022385595.1). Taxonomy (NCBI): domain Eukaryota; kingdom Fungi; phylum Ascomycota; class Sordariomycetes; order Xylariales; family Xylariaceae; genus Xylaria; species Xylaria palmicola. The sequence continues at coordinate 128,313 of MU281400.1, forward strand.
CGCAGACACTACCACTCCTTCCCACGCTCCGCACCGAACGACTGCTTCTCGCACTTTTCATCTTCATCTCGTTGACCTTGACGCGAACAGATAGCACGTCTCGCGCCGACCATCTCTAGTGCTCACGCCATTTTTCCCTGGCCACCATGGCCAGACCGACGCGTTATGCGGCCTCAAATGAGCCACTGCATATATTCCAGGACGAATTTCAGGACGAAAACTACGAACAACCAGCACATGCAATTAGCCGAGCGCCCATGCCGTCTGTAGGGAGGCAATCCTCCCCTCGCCGCCCTCTACAGAGCTCGACCGGCAATCCCGTCTTTAATCCTCCAAACGGTCACAGGAAGAATCATTCGCCTTACAAGGCGGCTGGCCAATCGTCAGCTACGCCACTAGGGACATCGCAGAAGCGCAAGCTCAATGCCATTAACATATGTCCGCCGACACTCAATGCGCAAGCCACTGATTCTATGCCTAAGAAGCCTTTGATGTCCACATTCAAGACCGCCAATTCGAGACCAGTCCCCATTGACAAGGAAAACCAACACCCTACCTTGTATCCCGCCCCCCCATCGTTCAATCTTAATGTTGAAGAGTATTATCACACGGCATCCGGCAAGCGCGCCCTTTTGGAAGCTGCCCCTATTACCGAGTCGAGAGCGGTAAAGAAAGTCAAGATCGATGAGGCCTCCCTTTCGGATCCGCCTATTTTCCCTCCAATCTACGACGATGGCACGAAGCCTGGGCATAGCTATGCGCAGCTGATTGGAATGGCAATTCTTCGCTCGCCCCAAAAGAAGCTGACTCTTTCTCAAATATACAAGTGGATCTCCGACACATACTCGTTTTACAACGCGAATGATGCTGGCTGGCAGAACAGTATTCGACACAACCTAAGCCTCAATAAGGCTTTCATCAAGCAGGAACGCCCAAAAGATGATCCGGGTAAAGGCAACTACTGGGCCATCGAACCGGGTATGGAGCAGCAATTCATGAAGGAGAAACCTAGTAGGAAAGCTTCGGTCGTATCAGAAAATGTACACATCATGTCCATGGCGCCGCGAGTCGACTATGCTCATTTCGAACCGCCCTATCTTCAAGATGGACTCCCATCGCTACCTACAGTTCCCCAGACCCAGGCTACTCCGTATCTACCAAACATTTCGCAAGCGCCAACTCTTGCTGCTCCCGAACCCTCATCGGACGCCACTATTCCTCTCTCCGATAACATTTCCGCTGATGACCTGGGCGAGAAGATCCAGGAACCAGATGGCCCTGGCCCGGCTTCTCTTCCGTCTCCTCTTCCGCCGGCGATACTCTCCTCGCCGCCTATGCCTCGTTGTGTAAACCCAGAGAGCAACACGCCGCCTTCTGCTAACAACATGCTCTGGGGTTCCAGGAAACGTTCCCGCGGGCGGAAGCATGTCTCCATGGACGCCTCGACCTCGGTGGATGACAGTGGCTATATTTCATCATTGGAATCCTCGGTGCTCCGTCAACAGCCCAATATCTTCTACAGTTCCGGGACGAAACAAACTCGTGTCAAGGGGGGACGGGGGAGGGCTGAGGATGAAATCAGGCGCCTGCGTCATTCATCATATGATAGCCCGACCAAGAGCCGTTCACATGGAACTCTGCCAGCATCATCCTCCCCTTCACGACATTCCAAGCAGATGCCCCCGCCTATCACCCCTGTAGTTAAGATGAAGCCCCCTCCAATGCCGACCGCATCGGCGTCGCCTAATACCAATCTACAGGCACACCGCGATCACGTTACTTCCATGTTCGAATCACCATTGCGTCGTGTGAGTAACATATCGGACAACATTGCCAATATGCCGCCGTGGAGTCCATCCTTCATGGGAGGCTCGGTAGGTGACTCTCTTGGCTACGGGCTCGACTGTTACACAGGGTTTGGCGACCAAGACTTTAGTTTCTTTGACGATGTGGCATTCGACCTCGCGACGCCAACGGAGCTCTCGCCCGTTAAGAGATCGGTGCGCAGACCACGATTGGACCGATCGCAGTCTACTAGCGCGTTGGGCGATATTACCAATTCTGCACTTCGGAAATCTATCACATCGGCACCCTTTCTAGGAGTTCCCAGTCCAGCACATGCCCTAAGTTATGAATCTCCGAGCAAGGTGTTTGAGGGCATGTCATCGCCGAGTAAGATATTCTTACAGTCGCCCTTGGCCGTCAATCGACCGAGCCTAGCCCTTTCTACCAAGGATACCGATTGGCCAAACTTCGAGAATAGTTTTACGCCTCCCCTCTTCCAAGATGAGACGGAGAATCTTCTGGATATTGCCCAAGGTTTCGAGAAGATTGGTGGTGGTGGCGGTGTAATTGGGTCCTGGAAGGGATCCAAACCCAGCTTGGGACAAAACTATTCGACGCAATAATGACCTAACAATCCCCCCGTATGCTCGCCACGGCGCCCACCTCGACCTGGATTGACGACATTTACGAAGCTCACGACTCTTATGGCATGGACAACGTCCGATTCTTGGACAGGATTCGTCCCCCTCGCTGCACTCTAGATCGCGCCCCCGTGCCCCTCATCTGCCTCACGGCTTTTACGTCTATTGTTTTTGGCACACACTTTGTAATGAATTGACGCTCTTTCTGGACGGATTACCCGTTTTGACCAAAAACAGGAGAGAACTGGGTATGTCGGAGTTATTCTCTCTTCGGATGCTTTTGTTTGATGGATATGCTTTTGTTACAATGGGGCCGTTGCGCCCGCCCGCGGGCTGTTGTCATGAGTTCCCGGTTAGTTGCGAAATTAAGAGCCGGGCGTTTGGAAAGCATGGGGCTTTGCTCATGGGGTTCGTCTCATTGCGAAGCCGAGGAGAAATCTTCTTCTGGCCTGCTTGTTATCCGCGTGGCGTTTTAGCAGTCTTGGGAGACAACCAAAGTTTTTTTTGCCCCCCTTATATGGGGGGGTTTATTTTGCATGAAGGGGCAAAATACCCGATGTGGACATCACCATGGCCTATTGTCAGTCAGGGTGGTGCAAGTTGTTTGTTTGTTTGTATCTCTGTGTTGTTTGGGAAAGATGCTGTTTTTTTTTTTTTTGGGCAAAGGGGGGAAGGAAATTCCATTGTTTTTGTTTTTTTGTTTTTTTGTTTTTTTTTTTAAACATACTACCACTAGTGCCTACTACTATTACTACTATTACTATGCTGGTTTAAATGGTTTGGCGTTTTGGAACAAGGTGATTTTTTTCCCGGGAGGGCTACTTTTTTTTTTCTTTCTTTCTTTTTTCTCTCTCTCGCGGTTCTGGTCTGGTCTGGTCTCTCCAGCTTTTTTGGCGGCTGGGCTGGCTGGCTGGCTACCTGGCTACCTAAGTAGTAGTAACAATTCATTCATATTATTACCAAACTGCTCGTTTTTTAAATTTTAAAATCGCTCTGTGCCCTTTTTTTTTTTTGCCCGTGAGTATTTATTTAATTCACTGGTGCATAGGTATTTAATTCATGTCACTTTTTTGATGGGATGTTGGTTTTGAGATGTGTACAGGTTTGTTGTTGTATGTTTTTTTCTCATTCCGCTGTCTGGTCTGGTCTGGTATGGGATTCGGGGGTATCTTGATATTTAAACATAAAAAGACTGATGAGAGAGAGAGAGAGAGAGAGAGCTTCGGGCTATGTATGTATGTATGCTAAAACATGAATGCTTTGGTTGGTTGGTTGTCCGTGGAGAGAGAGATAAAAAGCTGTGTTCTATCGTTTGTTTCCCCCCACACCCCCCCTTTATAAAAAAAACTCAAAAAACTCCATGAAACGCCGTAAAGCACTCACTAGAATCTATGTAGACAAGGCCTAGAGGGGGGGGGGGGGGGGGGGGTTGGCGTATTTACGAGTTTTGCACACATTCTTCACATTCTTTTTTCAGAAGTGAGGTAAAAGCGGCGACGGAGAGCTGAGGGAAACGGTATTGGTCTGCGCCGGTGGTGTGTACCGAGCAAAAAAAAAGAAGACTGGCAAGTTCCCAGGTGTCGTCGAAATGCTTCCCGCTTTCGCCGCGGGGGGAGGGGGGGCAAAAAGAGGCCAGCCAAGGTTCCCCCAAGGTTCTGGTTGGCGAAACTTAGTAGATGCCCATGCGCGTGGCCCAGCCGGCGTCCTTCTGGTTGACGCTGATCTGGTAGGGGAAGGGGTTCGTGTCGCTCGTGGTGATGGGCGGGATGTGCTCCTTGTATGAGTTGACGCAGGTCACGATCTTCATGGCCGTCGTCAGGAGCGTCTGCTCCATGGCCTTGCGGACCTTGGCACGCTCTGGAAACCGGGAGGGGAACAAGTGTCAGCGCACGGGTTACTTCTCATCGGATATGCCCCTTGCGACTCAGGTTTCGTCGGGTAGCCCAGTGGGAGGCGGTGCTCAAGCTACGGGAAGCAATCCAAGATTCCACTTACCGCTCTCCGTCCTCGGCTCGGCCACGGTGACCTTGACGGTCCACGACTCCCAGCAGACCTCCTCGTCGCCGCCGCCGTAGGCCGCGCGCATGTACCACGTCTTGCGGCGCTTCCGCTCAAAGAACTGGACCGAGATGCTGCCGCGGCCGCCGTTGCTGCCCGTCGTGCCCCCTCCCCACCCCCCCGCCCCGCCTCCCCCTCCGCCGCGCTGCTGCGACAGGTGGTGGTGGTGGGCGGCGCTCGACGGGTGCTGCGGGTGCTGCGAGTGGGCGCTCGTCGTGCGCTCGGCGTCCAGCTCACGCTCCAGCTCGGCGGCGCGCTTCTCGATCATGGTGGCGAGCTCGGCGTCGTCGACGTAGGGCAGGGTGATGTCGAGGACCTCGCGCGAGTGCGGCGGCAGGGAGGGGAAGAAGCGGTGGAAGAAGATGGTGTGCAGGATCCCTAATTTTTCAAAAAGAAAAAAGAATTAGCGGAGTCGGGAGACAATTTCTTCATCATCATCAACATCGGTATCAACAGCCAAGCAAGCAAGCAAAACACCAAGGCGCGCGGGTGTGGTTTTTTCGTGGGGCAGGAGGGATGCGGTCGAAAAAAGACGTTCGATGCGGGGCAGATGCAAGAGACAGACGCAAAGGGAGACAGAGAAAGGATGGTGCGCGCGCGGGCGCGTCTTCTCTTACCCCGGACGACGTCCCTGACGGAAGCCGGGTCGGTGAAGGCTTCTAGTATGAACTCTTGCGGTCGCTGGCGTTCCATCCTGACACTTTATTCCTCGCAACTTCGGGCGGGAAGATGAGGAGGGGTTGTTTTCGACCCTCGAATGAGGGCACCCGGGGATCTATCTTTCAGGGCCTTGGCATGCTAATGGGTAATTGTGCTTTAGGTACTGGTTGCCCAGGTTGGGGTTATGTCAGATCTGGCACAAGATGGAGGGGTTCGCCGGGCTGGGGAAGGACCGGGACGGACATGCGTCATACAAGCCACATGGATGTGGCTTAGTAGGTACCATAATAATCCTGCCGAGGTATAACGTTGAGCGCAGCGAACTCGTCATCACAGGTACCTTCCAACCGGTGCCAGGCCAGGTACCTACCACATCTGCTCTGGGTACTCGGTTTTACCATCCTGAATCTGAATGGGGGTTTCCTTTAGCAAAACCCATATGGACGGCCTGCTGATTGTACACACGCATGGGTCTTAGACATAGGTAGAGCCTGGAAAAGGAAGTGCGTAGCGAGAGAAGCGAGGCTATTCAGAGAATTAGAACGGGGAGAAATCCTCTCGCGAAGGAGAAAATAGTAGATCTAAATTGGTCACATAGACGCCATGTTAGACGAGCAAAGTTGAATAGACGACCTGTCCCCCAAATCCTCATTCTAGGCTCTTGCTACAATTGGAGAGATGCCCATCATCGTCCATACTATAATCTCCGGCCTGACCGGGGTTCATATGTGGTCCTGTGGCATTGTGGCAGGTGATTAATAAGCTTATTCAAGACGGCAGGCGGGTCACAGTCGGTAGGAAGTTTATCAGATCTGAAAGAATTTAGCTGATTTTATTTGACCTGCGTCATTGATGTCTTATAATTTGTTCTTCGGCAAATAAGTGTTGGCTACATCGCGTCGCCCTGCAAGACTTCCAAGGTTGAACTGCCACACCGTTTTACTCGAATGCAAACGGGTGAAAAAGTAACGTTAACTGTTGTTGGGTTAAGCCAACCTTGGCAAAAGCGGCGGGTAAGCTAACCCAATCCGCTGTGCACCCCGGAAGGAGAACCTGGAGCAGGTATGGTACCTAGGTAGGTACCTGGCCTGTCGCCGGGTGGGAGGTACCTACGTAGTTGCCAATACCCAATACGGACCTGAGTACTTAAGGTACCTTGCAGCAGCCATGTAAACGGACCGCGGCCCATCTACATACCTACACTACAACCTACCCACAACAAGCAGTGGACAACGAAGACGCCGTCTCGACACCTGCCGCGAGCTTCATGTCTCCCGGACAGTAACTGTCGACTCACCCGCATCAGTCGCAGGGGAAGCCTCTCACACCTGGGGCCGTCCCTCATTCGCCAATGCTGTCGGCCACGCGGCGGTGGTTCCGCCGAAACCGCACCCCGATAGCCATTGGCGTCGGCGTCGCGGGTGCCGGCTACCTGGCTGCCCAGTATGTCCTGAGCAAGATCAACGATGCGCGCGAGCGTATGAGCAGCGACCGCATCGCGAAGGAGAAGTGAGTAGCCCGCCGCATTGGACATGGGGGTGCTGGCCATTGGGCATTGGGCACGAGCGCTCGGGGACTGACCAGCACGCAGCTTGCGCCGCCGCTTCGAGCAGAACCAGGAGGACTGCACCTTCACCGTCCTCGCCCTACTACCCACGGCCACGACCAACATCCTCGAGGCCATGAACACCGAGAACATCACGCTCGAGATCCAGCAGATGAAGGGCGCTGCTAAGAGCGTGCGCAGTGGCGACTCGTCGGCCGCACCCCCGAGCATCGCAGACACCACCATAACCGAGGACGAGAGCAAGAGCATGGCGAGCTTGCAGAGCGAGAGTGGCGTCCATGCCAGTCAAATAAACCCGCCGCCCATCACAGCTGCCGCGGATGCTGCCCAAGACGGTGGCCAGGCGCTACAAAAAGCCCGGAAGACGAAGCGGCAACTATGGGATGACCTGACAATAAGCTGTGAGCATTCCGCGGGGCCCCGTACGTCGGTTGATGTAATCCCCCAACTGACACGGTTCCCAGCAATAACGCGTGCTTTTACGCTCGTATATACACTAGCACTCTTGACGATGCTTACCCGGATCCAACTAAACCTCCTCGGGAGGAGAAGTTACCTGTCTAGTGTGATTTCACTGGCAACTGGCACGGCGCAATCCACCATCAGCCTCGAGAATAACGACGATGACAACCCGGAACAGGCGTACGGCAGTGATTTCGAGACCAACCGGAAATACCTGACCTTCAGCTGGTGGCTCTTGAACCGAGGGTGGACCGACGTGATGGAGAAGGTCGAGGCTGCCGTCCGCGATGTATTTGGACATCTAAGCCCACGAGATCTCTTAAGCTTCGACACATTCTCTCAATTAGCGCTCGAGGTGCGCAAGAAGGTTGAGAGCAAGCCAGACTCCCATCGGCCGGGCGCCCAGTGGCTCCCCTTCCTCCTCCCGCCGACGCCGCTGGAGGATTTCGTCCTGAAGGAGTCGGGCGTCCTGGGCGACAGCGCCACGGCCACGACACACCAGCCGGGCGGCTCGTCGCCCCCCTCGCCCGTGTCGACGATAACGCCGGCGCTCCGGCGTCTGCTCGACGAGACGTCGGACCTCGTCGAGTCGCCCGCCTTCTGCCACGTGCTCACCCTCCTGCTCGACGCCGGCTTCTCCGTGCTCCTGAACAACAAGCTGCTGGCCGGCGCCTTCGGCCCCCCCAGCGCCCCCGCGCCGGCCGCCGGCGACCATCCCCCAAGCCAACAGACCGCCCCCGCGGCCGACCCCGGGACCCGCGCCGTCCAGCTGCCCAAGATCCTGTCGGTGCTGACGCGCCAGGCCCACGCCATCGGCAACGGCATGCCCAACGAGTACCTACAGGAGATGGAGCGTGTGCAGGACCTCCCGGCCTTTGCGGCCGTCGTCTACTCGAGCAACTGGGAGAACGAGATCCACCAGGACGGGGAGAATATGGCCGCCGCCACCGCCAGCGCCGCCGCGAGTAACACGGAGGAGGAAGTCGTGGCGCCCCGACAAAGCCCGCGCGAGGGCGGGGCCAGAGCGTCCCAGGCGACAGGCGGCGACGAGAGCGTCGTCCTGGTCGACCCCTCGCAGAGCTCGTTCGAGACGGCGTGGGAGAGGGCCCTGGAGGAGTCGTCGACGGCATCGCAGGCACTGTCACAGTCGCAGTCGCAGTCATGACCAAACCAGCGGGGCTGTTCTGCCATTTATATCTCGTCTCGGAAGAGCTCGGGAAAACCTGACCAGCCAGCCGTATTTTACCTATACCTACTTATACCGTAACTAGCGGAGCATGCGGGTGCCCCTGGAATATATTCCTGGCCGGGGGGGAGGGGGGGGCAAGAAGGGGTGAATAAAAATCGGCAACGCTTTCATCAGCCACCATTACGGGGGAAAAACAAGAAAAGAAAAATACCCAAATCATAATTTAGGCGCGGGTTCAGGCTTTTTTTTTTTTTTTTTACAGGGTCACCAGTCCACATCCACATATCCACATCCGTCCATATACATATATATATAAGCGTCGCCCTCGAAGAGGCGAGTTCGCTGAGCCGTGGGATTTGGGATAACCCCCCCCCCCCCCCCTTCCTCCTGGTTACCGAATGAAGCAGGGCATGGAATGGATAGAACGGGACGGATTGAAAAACAGCTAGACTGGAGATTGGTAGGTATTTCTACGAAGGGCCGGGGCCTGGCTGGGAACTAACTGTTTCAATGTATATTATTATCTCAAGTGTATCCCGTGACTCATGAGCCGAGTCCCTCCCCCTCCCCCTTTTTTCCTCCCAAGAAAAACGGGACGGATGTAAAGCCTGTATTGTATTATATAGGTTATCTGGCGTATTGCAAAAGATTGGCTTCTTGCCGTGCCATATCATGCCATGATCACCGTGCTGTGCTGTCCTTTCACCAGCTCTCGCAATGCCTTTGCGTGGTTGTGTCTTAGATCCCCCCCTAACTGGAAGGGATGAGATGTTTACGTTTAAAAAGCGCGAGGATGTTCGGGGTTAGGGAGTGTATGCCAGAGATGCCAGACGTGGGGGTATGGTATGCATCCAGGCCAGGAATGTGATGAGAGAGCCCCTAATCAGTGGTGGAAAAATAAAGGGGCTGTTTTGTATCCGGGGAAATGTCCTAACGCTTCTCTGAGGCCGCTACCCCCTTTTTTTTAAACCACGGCCCCCTATATCATAGCGTTGGCGGAAGCAGTCATAACACATATGTATCCATACCCCCCCACCCCCCCCTTCGTCATGTCGGGGATGCCTAGCTTAAGCCGCGGGGGGGCATATCTCCCATCCCGTTCACATCAGCCCGCGGATGAACTTGTCCAGGCCGAGCTCGAACATCTCGTTGCGCACGCCCTCGCCGCCCTTGTGCTCGACGGGTGATAGGGGATTCTTGACGACTAAACGGATACGAAGGCGGGGGCGATATTTAGCAAATATATCATCAATCGTCACTCGACCAATCCAATCCAATCCAATCCAATCAACCACCAACCAAAAAAGACAGGGGGAGGGGGAAGGGCGGGAACAACATGGAAGGAGTGTGAAGACAACTCACCGTACTCGACCCAGAGGTTGATGTAGATCTGGTGCAGGACGTTGCGCATGCTCAGGGCGCCGGGCTCGGTGAGCAGGGCGAAGCGCAGGCTGGTGGGGGTCTCGTAGTAGTGCAGCTTGTAGTCGGCGGTGCGGAAGGCGATGAAGGCGTCGTCGTCGCCGCCGAGCTTGCGCACCATGTTGCGCAGGCTGAAGACGGTGCCGAAGACGAGCTTGGCGGCGTCGTTGTCGGCGCCGCCGGCGCCGCCGCGGTTCCGCCGCAGCCGCGGAGCCGCAGCTGCGGGAGGGGGTTGTTGCTCGGCGTCGGTCCCGTTGGCTTCATGTTGTTGTTGTTGGTGTAGGGGGCGGTCACCGCCGGCGGTGGCGGGGGGTAGCGCCGTGGTGGGAGGCGGAGCCGCGGGCTGGAACCATTGTTTCGAGTAGATGCACTCGGCTGTTCAGGAGGGGACGGCATGTCAGCGAGGGGGGCCTTTCTCTCTTGAGATGAGGTGAGGTGCTCGTGTCGCGTCGCGTCGTGTCTGCCTGCTGCGGAGGGAGGGTCGTTGTGTGTATCACATCCCATCACATGCCGAGTGGCGGAGGGCTGGATGCCCATGTATGTGCCATGGGCGCAAACGCAACGGGCTGACTCTGGGTTGACGGAACGAAAGGCTCGAGCCGACTCGGGTTGACTTACTGTGGCGGTCGAAGATGTACAGGGAATAGACCTGGACGGGCATGACGCCGGCGCGCGCGGGCTTGTCTAGCCTCAGGCGAAGGGGATCGAGAGCTCACATGCCCGTGGTCATGTGTATGGGATGGGAAGGGCGCCGTTCAGATTGATTGATGATGATGATCTGAGATGGGCCCTGAGAGCTACCATTTCCCAAGGAGACAACGAATTGGGCTTAGTGCACTTGCCGCTTTTTCTCAGGCTCGGCCCAGCCAGTTATCAGTCAAGTGACTGCCGTGTGTATTATGCATGATTTTATGCAGGTGTACAAAATACCTCACTAGATGGCTCCCAAGAGGGGAGCCACACAACAACAATACAACAGCTCGTCACCAGTCAAGCAGTAAATCCAACAACCGTCACAGTGATCGTTACAATTCTTGGTGACTACCCTAGCGCTCACCAACATAAGTGGGGCGTGGCACGGGTATTAAGTCAAGTCTCTCTATCATGACCCAGCTGAAAACTCGCGAAATAAACAATACTGCGGTATCGGTTTCCTCCCGGTACAACAGCAACTATTGCCTCAAATATGAAGGCCAAACCATTAGTACCCAGATATGAACTTGAGGATAGATCTCGCGAACTTGATGCTCGTTCCGAGGAAATCGAGCAGTTCAAGCACGACATCAAAGAAGCCAATCAGCGATATTTTTCAAATATCGCAGAAAAATCTGGCATTGTCACATCAGGAGCGAGACGGTAGCAAAGAAAATCGACGACACCCGCGAGCGCTCATGTCAATGACGGGCCGTAGCGTAAAGTGACGCTCTTATCAGCTCAAGACGGACGAGGAGGATATACATATGCACACTTGCGGTGTTAGATACGATGGGGTCCATCAGCTAGTAGAGTGATGGAAAGATCGAACTATAAGGGCTCAAGACACAACTTTCGGAAAAAGCATGAGCTATATTCTGGTTCAATGGTTGAGGTTAAGATCGAAGGAGTTCTCGAGGAGTCATAACCGACGAATCTAGTTAATTCCACTCGCCAAATCTGCCGCCGGCCATTTCCTACCTTCAACGCCACAGCATGATAATAACTCGCAGTGAAGCGCGGAACAGTACACTGACCAGTTATAAAGCTCTACCATATACATGTCCAGGAATAAAGGGGGAAAAGACGCGTTTCGTCGCCTTGCCCGTCGCTAAAAGTCTCTCCATCGCGGGCAGCCCACATCCTCCTCACAGCTTTCCAAGTATACATATTCCCGTCCATGCCCACATCCTCAGCATGGCGCATTACGCTGTCCACCCATTCGCGGCACGCACGTTCGCGGTCCTCCGTCATTCTGTCTGCTACGCGCCGCAGATCAAGGTATGCAGCTTCCTCCTGTACCTGCAGCTCGTGCAAAAAACCTATAGCGACAGGGACCGTCACCCTAACCATGTCCACCTGACCGGACCCATCCCCCCGGTCGCTGTTTAACGGGTCTACAAGGCTTGCGAAAGATACAGGTCTGCTCAAATGCGCGTCGTCCCCAGTGCGTACCATTAACACGCGGCACTCCGGCATCAGACGTTCCAGCCATGCCGCCATTTCCTTAAGCGTACTGTCGTCGCTAAGCTCCGACTCTGGCTGCACTGGGCACGTCTCAGGAATAACGTTTTCGTCTGCCACGAGCAAGACGGCGCGAAAGAGATGACCCATGGTGAAGCCGTGCTCACGCCACGTCTTCGCTATGTCTGCCTGCGGGAAGTTTGTGCTTTCCACTTCTCCAGCGAGAAAAGGGTAGCGGAAGATGACCTCTTTATTCAACTTGGCCGACATGGAGTTGCATAGCCGCCGGTGTATATCGATGACAGCTGCTACGTCGAACGATTCTAAGGATTTCGTTACCTGCAATGCCTTAGCGAAGAAGTTGTAACGCTGCAGGTTCGGTCGGCCGTCATGCACGCGGTGCCACTCGCGGTAGATGTAAGCGCCCAGACGCCGGTCTGTATATCCGTGGTCATGGCCTGAATAGTGCGAGTCACCAATAAAATAAACGGCGGTTTGCTTGTTCCATAGGTCGAGTTCATTTGTTCGCAAGGAGACTTCCGCGGGCTTTGGCATCAGCAGCGTCCTCGACCAGCCGTGGGAGAATGGGGGCTGGAATCGTAAACGTAGAGCTGCAGCCTCGTAAAACAAGTCTGAAAGATGTCTACGTACGAGCTCAAGCTCGTCCATTGTAAGACGATTTGAGGCATTTAAAGCCTTGTGGGCATACTTCTGGTTGAACTGTGCTTGAGATTTTTCTCTTGGTGCGGCGGGGTACGTCGGTGAAGGTACAGGGTAGGGCCAGAGCATGGCGGTACTGAGTTTGTCTATGTTTATTTCTTGATATGGTTCCGGGGACCATTCTTGAGGTTGATTGAAGGCCATTTGTGCGGAAATATTGAGAAAGGCCAATAATCAAAGACGGTTGTATTGGTAGAAGTTCTAATTATTGTGTGGATGCGCTAAGGGTGTACGAGCAAGTATGAATGCGTAGGAACGAGCTACTCTGTAGTTTCCTTGTCAGCTTCTTCAACCTGCTTGATGAAACAGTAAAATAGCACAGCGGATAGAGAACCTAAGCAAGCTTTTATGTACCTGGTCAGTAGTAAACTTTAAAAACAAGGTTGAGGTTATTGCAAGATACGAGGCATGGTGGAATATATAGGAACCCTGATGGAGCTTTTTGCGAGCTCAGCCGCCAGAAAAGACGGAGGAGCGGAAAAGATGTATTGGGTTTGGAGCTGGCTACCTATGTACCTAGGTATCTAGGTAGCTACCATGTGGGCTGAGGTATGCCTCTGGAAGGCTTAGATTCCAGGCTACACTGTGGCTTCCTGTGACGGAGAGGCCTACTGGGTCGACTATGGCTCGGAATAGCTTCTGTTCTATTCAGTTATGAACGAGCCCACGAAAATCATTGCCTAGGAAGCAATGACCAGGTCGCTCCGCTCCGTGGAGTCGGAGCAGGAGATTGTGTTCACTTACCTGGACGCGGGTTTTTATGCGTTTCTTGGGTCTGAGCTTGGGGCGAAAGTTAGCCGAATGCTTATCGATCAGAAGAGTGAGACGGGAGGAGTGTTCGTGGAACGAATTATCGTTCTTAAGAATCAGTTTACTGGTCACCAAGATTTTGCCATTTCGTTCACTTTCTTCTTCCTCTTAACCTCCTCTCCTCCCCCCCTCCCGTCCAAACCCCCCTTCCGCCTCCCCCCCTCACCCCTCTCATGACTAAATTCCGGACAATAGCACGATGCACAGCCCGAAGAGCTCTCTGGGTGCCCTTCGGGGTAAGAGCAGGAGGGTCCCAACAGCATCACCCGTCTTCCCTAGGGTGACTGCGGCGTCCCAGAGCTTATAGACGAACCAAATGGCGAGACGGGCGGCTGTTAGGCGTCACTAGAAAAGACCGGTAAAACCTATCTGTGAGGTACCACCTCTTACCCAGAGGTGTGGTGGAATTACATAATGTACTACCAAGGTACACGCTTTATGTATTAGGTAGATGCAGGCGGGGCCTAGTTCCCTCCCGATAGACTTTTGGCTTATCCCTATCTGCGACTAGTCGATCTCTCACAAGCCTCAAGACGCGGCTACGACGGCATGGGCGACAGCAAAGCTCACGTACGGCATTTTATCCTGCAGTGTTAGGCTTTCGTGTAGAAAGTGGACATTGTGTCATTCTAGGCGCATTACTGTGGTTTTTGCACATCTCTCCAATGCGTTCGTTCTGGGAGATAACAAACATTCGAAAAGTACGTACAACAAACACATGGATGATGTACCAGTACCATACCTAGTATAATTATATCGTCTATTTTTAGCGTTGTCGTTTCCTTTCTACATGGCACTATTCTATTCTAATCACCTTAGGTAGGATTAAGTAAGTACCTACCTATACTCTTTTTTTTATAGCACCAGAGGCAGCACAAAAATGGCCATGGGACAAGTACCGTACCTAATCGAGGTAGGTAAGTACCAAGTACCTAGGTATTCAAGGTATTCTCGACACAGCCCTATATTGATAGTGCAAGGGCCCCATACCGGGGGTAGTCGCATCCCCCCCTGCGGCAGGGGTCGTTGGGTGCGTGGTACTTGGGAGTGCGGCGACGATGATTTGCTGGATGCCCGAATTAGTTGCTGTTGGGCTGAACCGTCTCTCCATCTCTCTCCATCGCCGTCCGTCTGCTTCTGGCATCTTGCACGCTGGGTTCACCCTGGGATGGCGTTCGACCACAAAAGCACGCTTGAACGCGACAAGGCGAAAGCCGTCAAAGAGGCACCATATCCGCCTTGTCCCTCCTCCACCGTTCAGAAGCCCGCGTCAATCGCCTATGCCATGCCGTCCGCTTGATGCCATGTCTCCCTTCCGCTGACCCTTGCAAACTATAATTGGTTTGGTGTGCCTCCTCTTTTTTTTAGATCTTTTTTTCTTTTCTTTTTTCCCCCAGTTGCAGCGTTATCAAGACGGGCCGGCGGTCTTGAAACGTTTTTTTAAAAAATACCTAGCCCCTCCAAGTTCCCGCTGCTTCGTAATCTTGGCAAGTGTCTCAACGACCCATCTATCCGGCGCCCGACGTCACAAACGATACAACAATAACGACGGCGACATCCAACTCATCGGCAGTTGCAGACGACATGGCCGACGCGGCTGTCGTGAGGAGCGCTTACAGCTCACCCGAGCCGTCGCCGCGGCCACGTATCAGCATCGAGAGCATTGCGGATGCCGCAGATCAGCCAACCGCTGCTGCCCCTCACTTGTAAGTGAAGCCCTTGGCGCTATGAAGCTTGTCGCCGTGCTCATCCAAGACATGCATTGGCTAGGCCGGCGATACCTACTGCTCCACTGAGTCCCATGCGACATCACAAGAGAACGCCCTCCCAGCATCGGGAGGTGAAAGTAAGAAAGCATTCCGTCTGCAGTGGCCATGTTTATGTCAGAGTGGGCTAATCCTGAGGTCCCGCCTCCTCCTGATAGGAGACTCTTGATGCCAAGTACACCAACGACGAGATTGACGGGAGATCCCAATACACCGTCAATCAGTATGTCATCGGAGACGAGATTGGCCGCGGCTCATACGGCGCCGTCCATGTGGCCATCGATCAGTTCGGGAAAGAATATGTAAGCGGAGGGGCTTTGCATGTGCCGTTGACGCCGTCGCCGCACGCGAATGCTTATTCCATTTCCCATAGGCTGTCAAGGAATTTTCCAAATCACGCCTACGAAAGCGAGCGCAGTCTCATATCCTGAGGCGCCCTGGGCCCGGGACGCCTCACCAACAAGGACCCGGCATGGGACTAAACAACTTTCACAGGAAACAGTTTGGTCGCCAGGAGGATGCCGAGGCCAAAGACGCCCTCTACTTGATCCGCGCCGAGATCGCCATCATGAAGAAACTGAATCACGATAACCTTGTTGCCCTCATTGAGGTCCTCGACGACCCCGAGGACGATTCTCTGTACATGGTCTTGGAGATGTGCAAGAAAGGCGTCGTCATGAAAATTGACCTCGACCAGCCCGCCCAGCCCTACAGTAGCGAAATGTGCCGCACCTGGTTTCGCGATCTGATTCTCGGCATCGAGTATTGTGAGTCTTTGCACCCTGACACAGAGATATCCCTGTGGTATTCTTTAACACGCCGACAGTGCATGCTCAGGGCATCATTCATCGCGATATAAAACCAGATAACCTGCTCTTAACGGAAGATGACGTGCTTAAGATTGTCGATTTTGGAGTGTCTGAAATGTTTCAGAAGTCAAATGAGATGATGACGAACAAGTCTGCCGGGTCGCCGGCCTTCTTACCTCCAGAGCTCTGCCAAGCCAAGCACGGCGACGTCTCCGGCAAGGCTGCAGACGTCTGGTCTATGGGCGTCACACTGTACTGTCTGAAGTATGGGGCGTTGCCCTTCACTGGCGACCACGTCTTAGCCATGTACGAGGCGATACGAACGCAGCCGCTCTCCCTGCCCGATGGTGAGGATCCGGACTTTGTGGACCTAATCACACGCATCTTGGACAAGAGCAACAGTACGAGAATCACGTTGCCCGAGATTCGAGTAAGTTCATGCTGGACCATGGCTTTATATGAGGATGCTAAACCGGGACTAGGTTCATCCCTGGGTGACGAGGAATGGAGAGGATCTTCTCCTACCCGAAGACGAGAATTGCGCCGACATGGTGGAAACACCCAATGAGCTTGAGGTGAATCATGCTTTCACGAGGAAGATGGATCATCTGATCTGCGTCGTAAGTAGACCCCGATTGGCGGCATTATTCGATTGGCCTTACGCTGAATACCCCTTCCCAGTTGAAAGCAATACGGCGCTTCAAGAGTCTCATCTCAAACAGCCGGGCCACCACACCACAGACACCCCCCGTGTCTCGGCCACTAGAAGAAAGAAGCAAACCAGAGCCTCTCACATCGTCCTCGTCATCGGGGCCGACTCCCAACGCAGCCGAGCCAACCCGGCAAAAGTCCGTCGCCGAAGTGGCCGCCGCGCTCGTCGAGCAACGCAAGGCTTACCTGCGACTAGGTCTACCCTTACGGGCTCCAGGTGACGAGGCAAAAGCCGAGGAGGCGGAGGGGGGATCCCAGGCATCCGACCCGGCGGAGAAGAGTACCTTGTTCCTCGGCATCGGCACCGGCGACACGAATGATGATGACGATGACGATGATGACGAGTCCTCCGGCGTCGGCCCGGAGCCCGTCGTCTCCGAGTCACCCACGGGCATCGACTTCGACGTGTACGACCGCGCCTTCGAGAAGGAGATCAGGCGCATCCGCGCGGGCGACGACGGCGACGACGACAACGACGACGGGGGGAGGCGGCACGGCGGCGGCGGCGGCGGGAGGGCCCGGACGTACACGTACGTGACGAGGCTGCTCGGCGAGCGGGAGAGGGAGAAGTACGCGGCCGACGAGTGCATGATCGTCGAGGCCGGGCGGTCCCTCGCGGCCGGCGCGCACGCGCACGGCGCGGAGGCCGTCGGGAGGGCGCTGTCGCTGGTGCGCGGCGAGGCCCGTCGCGAGGAGGGCGGGGCGGCCGAGGATAAGGTGATGGGGGCGGCCAGGGAGACGGGGTCGAGATTCGCGGACCTGGTCGTCTCCGTTACGAGGGATCTGAAAGGGAAGATGGAGTGAAGTGAATGGAGGGACAGAGAGAGAGACTGGCTTCGTCGATGAGAGTTTTTTTCTTCTTCTCGATATGCGGGATAGCATGCATGCATATGCATTGACTAGGTACCATCATTGGTAATCGCTGTTAGACGGTACGAGATCCCCTTTGTGAGGAGGACGATGGCTAAGGAGAGGATGGGGGAGAGGGAGTAGAGAGAGAGAGAGTCCCGTAATATACTTAGAATACAATCAGAAGCCCAACCTGCTAGCAGCCAGCGGGTTTGGCTGATATAAGACCAAGAAGGGGGGGGGGGGATACATCAAGCAACAAGCAACATTTACAGAAGAAGATTTCCCTTCCTTGTGAGGAATCCGTCGCTTTGCAAGAGATATTGGGTGAAATAATAAACGGTACCCAGCCCAGTTCGTTGACAATTAGATGCAGTCTTTTCTACTCTATTGCCATTTTTCTTTTCTCTCTCTTCATCCATCTCCCTCTTCCCTCTTCCCTCTTCTCTCTCTATTCATCACCTTTCTTCCTTCGACGCCCAGAACTACGGCCCAGAAATGACACATCTAGTTACACCTAGTTACCTACTTACTTGCCTACGTACCTTGAACAGACGAAACAGCCTTCTTCATCCAGTGAGCCCGTCTTACTCGGTCCACGTTTCGTCATCACAGCCATATACAGGGCGCAAGGGCGCATATATAATATAGCAGCTCGTCTAGTATTGAGCTGATTGATGGGATTGGATCGGCGTCATGCAGAATTCGAGCCCGGGAT
The DNA here is from genome assembly GCA_022385595.1 of Xylaria palmicola. Lineage (NCBI taxonomy): Eukaryota > Fungi > Ascomycota > Sordariomycetes > Xylariales > Xylariaceae > Xylaria > Xylaria palmicola. Next base: position 146,634 of record MU281400.1, read on the forward strand.
CGAAGAACGGCGATGATACATATTCTCTCTCTCTCTCTCGTTATCATCGTCAACTCTAGCTTGTAAAATACATGATGAGAGAGAGAGAGCACAAAGCTGGGTTTGACTTCCCGCGACATGATAAGTATCCAAGAAAATATCTCGCGGGGAACTCACTCACTCACTCACTAATACTAATTCTCAGTAACATCGGGCATGAGAAGCAGAATAAAGGATAGTTAGTAATGACCCCCCCCCCACCTACCTATTCTACTAGATAAGTAAGTAAGTAAGTAAGTTCGGTGCTTACTTACACAGCATAGTCCACCGTTGTTGCCGCCGAGATGAACAACGATGGACTAACTAACTAGCTGAACACGAGAGAATAAAAGTGAGGCCCTGGCAGGGAGGGTTAAGAAGAGAGCGAGAATAATTAGAGTAAAAACGAATAAAATAAAAATAAAAAAACATGTAAACAAATAGAACGCACTTCCATTTCCCCCCTCACGTACGTACAATCAACGAACCGTTTGCATGCCCCCCTTTTTTTTCTAACATCCTTCACGCCCGTTCGTTCATGCAAGAAGGGTCTTTCGTCAATGGAAGTGTCCCACTCACTTTGCATTACATATAGACAACATGTATACATATATCTCAAAAGTTTGAACCCCTGGCCTATGGGCTCCGGAACACTAACGTTAGTTACATATGTATGTATGTGCGTATTCGTGTATGTGTGTATGTATGTATGTATGTATGTATGTATGTATGTATGTATGTATGTATGTCGGCCTTCTACATCAACCCCGAGAGGCGAGCCAAACTTTACCAAAAAACCAGACGCGCGAAGGACGTGTAATTGTCCGAATCATTCATTCATTCATTGATTCAAACCGCGCAGGGACATCACATGTAGGTATGTATATATGTATGAAGGAGGTTAGACACAGCATCGAGTGAAAAGGGGGCGAGCGGCATCACCCGTCCCGTCCATGCGTCCGCGCTGCACGCGTGGGAGAGAAAAATAATAATAAAAAATAACAAGGCTATCGCCACAAGTGACTAACTAACTAGGTACTTTACTTGCTTACCTGCGCAAGACGACGGGAACTTCGAGGATTGAATGAATCATAGGTTACGGTAGGTAGTCCATCATTTCCAAGAAAGAGAGCGCTTAAGTCGTTTCCCCCCAATACCGCAAAGTAATACAGTATTTTTATCCAAAAAAAAAAACAAGCCCTTGGCCAAGCCAAGCCAAGCCCGGGGATTTGGGGTGATCTTGAAAGTTTGTAAACCGATTTAGCCATGAAGAAAGCATAGCTTATCCGCCCGCCCGCCGCGCCCCCCAGGAATGGGCATGGGGGATTGGGGAAAATCGCCAAGTCCGAGAAGCACTTTCGTCCCGTCGAGCTGAAAGAAGCTGCAGGGCGTTTTGAAAGAAAAAAGACGTTTTTGGGCTGGGGCTCCACCCCCCATGTTCAACGTGGCTCGTGTAATGAGTGCGGGGGAGGAGGGTGGGAGAGGGAGGGGTGCGTGTTTTTTTTTAGGCTTTGTACTATAAGTTTACCGCAACCAAGGTTTCCCTGTTTGTCATGGATGGATGGTGCGTGCCGGCCGTGTAGAAGTACCCTACCTACCCAGTCTGACATGCGTTGAGTTATATTCATGTGATTTGGGACCATGCCCCCCCCCCCCCCTCGTTTCGGGAAATCTAAACCGAAGCGGCCTGACGGATTGGGGCAAGACATGTGACCAAAGTTAGGGCGTCAGTAAAACCCACGACACGGGGCAAATAGAATCAGTCGTGCTACTATGTACGAGCGGACTTGGCTTACGCTGCAGGCCCAGCACATGGTGCGGAGACGAGTGTGGGCGAGTGAGGGGGGGGATGCAGTTGCGGGATACGACTACATCTCGGCGATGAAAGGGAAGGACAAGGGAAACTTGCCAGACCCCACGTTTTTTCTTCCCCCAGATTCCGGGGACTCAGGTACCCCGTACTCGTCTGCAGTGCGTAACGTACGGTATAATGTTGCGTAGATAAGGCCGACGGCGCCTCTGATGATCTGGGCACGGAAGCCAAGCGAATCGGATCCGATGGGCCAGGTTGACTTCGTTGGATGAGACACGTTTGTGCACCCTCGGCCCTAATACGTTCGGACGACAAGTCGGTGTAAGTCGCTCTGATACAATGCCTCAGCCAACGGAGAGCGGCGCCGTCGCGCCACTCCTGGGCAGCCGTAACCGAAAGATGGATATTGGTCGACTCGGCCTCAACATGGAACATGGGCACCGGGACACTCTTCAGCCTACGGAAGTGATGTGGCACAATAGCCAGCATAAGTCCGGGCTGGGTACTCGAATGAAAGGTCGAACAGCGTACACGTAAGGTGCGGGCGACAGGTCCGGGATTGATCGACAAGGATTGCCCCCAACTATGTAGTCGGTAGTAGTAGAGTGATTTTGTTTACCTCGGTCTGTTATCTTTTATACCAGTACGGCAGTGTACCTACGTCTTCATGACATCCAGGAAGCAGGGGTATCGGTGCTCAATGAGGAACATAACCAGTATGTAAGTAGGGTATCATTGTCCTTGGCCTGGTGGATTAGGCTTTGCCCCCGAAACGACCCGGCGGCGGAGAAGGCAGGCTGCTTGGCGGCGAGTGCCGAAGAATCTTGGGTCTGTTACCGACCAGATGAGGGACCTGGGCGGGAACAAGCTCAATTCCGCAGATGTTTGATGACACGCCGAGCTCCCAAGCCGCGGGGGGGTGTTGACGTCGCGTCGTTTGGCACGAAGCTTAAACGACACCTGATCTGCTCGCTTATCTCCAGGGGCCAAGCGGTGGCACGGTAGCGTCATGGCCGCCGTCGGTCGTTCTGTTTTGTTTTCGCAGAGGCGCAACATCTCGCTCTCGCTTAGGGAGAAGAAGGGGGAGAAGGGGAATATGCCCAGGAGATGACCAAGGGGGTGGGATGCGAGCCAGCGGAGATTCACTGCAGCAGAAGCAGCCCCCTTTTCCTGTGTGTCGTCCGTCCCGCGGCGGTTCGCAGAGGCACTATCCGACCACTCACCGGCGGGCGTTGGGCCACGGGAACGCTTCTCGGCTGGTATCACGGCATCACGGTGTCGCGGGATCGCAGTGTCGCGGCATTACCGTGGTACAAGAATGATCCGATAACGCAGTCGCGCGCAGGGTTTTTAACGGCCACTACATGTGTGACGTCGCATCCAGGCCATCCATGGGTGATCCGACAGGATGAGGCTGGCGACAGACATGGGGAGCTCGCGGCATTGCCCATCTTGGGGCGCTGCCGTGCAGGTCAGTGTGCGTCGAACCCTGCGAGAGCTCTGCAGAGCTTTAGCCAGTGATGTCGAGGAATTCGGCTATGCGCCATTCTCCCTCGCACCCAACATGACAACACCAACAGGCCGGTAAAAGGAAAAGGGACAATCACCTTCGACCAGCCTACCTGCTCGATACCCTCTAGGTAGATGGGTACAGCGGTTAGTTACGTACCTAAGAGACAGATACATCTACTGCAGCCTCAGGTGCCTACCTCCTACCCACCAAGCACTCAGGTAGTTTACCTGCTCATGGGGCGGTACTCTGAACTCAGTACATTCCTCATGTACTATCTATCTAGATAATATCTAGATAGTATCTTCTAGTACCTAGGTACTTGGATGCACCGGGTGGGTTGACGCTACGCACATCACAGGAGGATGTGCGTGACGTCATCGCACCGTCTTTGACTTGCATCTTCTTTACTTGTAAGGGTCTTTTGTGGTTTCCGTGCTGTCGCAATCCAGTCCAATCGAAGTACTCCGTATATGCGTACATGTGCTACTTGTAGTGACTTGCTTTGAGTTGCCAAGAAAAATAGATGGCATAAATGGATGGAGGCTTCGAGTGGCCGGCCAGAACACATAGTTCCTGGTGTTCGATCGGACTTGGAGGTCGACCAAGACAGAGCAACGCCGTCTACATGCACCTACCCGAAACCGGGACGTCTCACACCATCGGCCGTAGAACATACCTGTTTCCTCCCGATATCAGATACCTACCAGATATCATCGTACGTGCCACCCATGCAGTATGGTAGTAGGTATCCCAGACTACTGGGTTCCTCGCACCCAGGAAGCACCCAGGGGTATGTGTAGATGCGCGGTCAAGCGAATGCAGCCGAGCTACGGATACCTACCTATATCGATACGGTCGAGGCCACTTTTCCTCTCCCCGTTGCAGTATGGACCGTAGACCGCAAATCGTCCAAGGTACCATGCCGCAAACGCACTCAAGCCAAGTAAAGAGGCGCACACAGGGTCGCTCTGCTGCTTGCTGCGGGTGAGCGCGCGGTGGGCTCCGGTGGGGTCCAAATTGAGGCCTCCTGGGCTCTGGAGGCGAATGGCATCGAGGTGAGAATGAGGAATCGGCGCTTGGCAAGGGGCCGAAAGCTGCACGCCAGAGCTTCGCATATTGGCGGCCGATACCTAGGCTTGGGGATACCCTTGCCGCGGCCTCAACCTTCCAACCTTGCTTGGCTCTATAGCCATGGCTCTAGCCGGCCGGACGTGCGCACGCATCGACGACGCGGAGCCTGCACTGTCTCTTCTGCCATGTGTCCCCCATGGGCCGGGGGAGGGGGGGTTACCACGAGCCCGGGAAATGGGTGTTCGTCGTACTACACGGGGAGGGAAGAAGAAAAAAAAGTTGATCAGATAATCCGAGACATCGGCGTCGGCGTTGGCGTCGGTGTCGTCTATCGCTGGTAGGCGAGTGGGAGGGAGGAGAGGTGGCCCGCCAGCAGGAGACGCCCATTGGCAGACACGGGCACGCTGTGAGCTTGCATTCGGCTTGCTCTGGAGGTCTGACCACTGCATCCACCACATCCGAGCTCGCCCGCGCGCGCCCGTCTGATTTTCGTGCGGTGCCGCCGTTGGCGTCCCGGCGGCGGGCCTGGGGCGGTGAACCAACGTGTGCATTGGCGACGACGGCGTGCTGGGTGCTGGTCAGTCCATCGGTCATCAGTACAGGCTGTTAGACGGGCATGTCCTCGGGCGCTGGCACACGTCGGCAGCGCTACCTGGCGCCCGCCGGCCCCGTAAACAAGGCTACAAGCAGCCCAGCTCGCGAGGGCGCTGGGCCCCCCGGCCTGGCCTGGCTGTCCGTCATGCATGCCTGCGACGGCTGGCGGAAGGGTTGCCGACTGCCCTGCATGAGTTGACTCCAACAGAGCAGCAGTTCTTGCAGAAATGCCTCATACATAGCGTAACACACATGCAGATGCTCGACGTGTGTGGGTTTCTCAGTCCATGCCTGTGCATGCGGCCATGTAACGTGTGTCCAGTCTTTTGTTGGATGGCATGGCATCCAGCATCTTCCGGCATCCAGCGGGAACAGCCAAGGTTCACTGTCGAATTGTCTTGGACACGGGTTCTGGCGAGTGGATGCCATCCGAGCCACCAAGGCCAAATCAGTCACATACTAGGCCAAGCCAGCCCAGACAGTCAGATATTATAAGATCAGCGTATGGGCCGCGGCTGGATAACGGCAGAGCAATGGGGAGCCGGAGAAAGAGAGGAAAAAAAAAAAACAGCCAAATCGGCAAAGGGCGGGAATGACTCGTCGGCGGTGAGTTGCTGACTGTCTCGGCAATCATGGCGTTCGAATACTTACAGGATAAGACTAGCAAATACGAAGGAGAACGTACTTGTAGAAAGAGGAAGAAAGGATCCAACATATATGAATCATACTGTGAGATCAATAATACTTACATAACTAGAGGTTCTTAGTAGTACGTAGTTTGATTGCTTCATTTGTGTTGTAAGTGACATGAAGCTAGTTACTATTCGCTCAAGTGCCATCTCGAGTGAGGCACGTAATGTACGTACTTAAGTAGAGAGATAAACGAGGTTAGTATTGGATTTGAAATCCAACATCATCTCCTTAATTCGGTAGATGGCTGCTATGCAGCACAGGCGGATTGTTTATTCTAAACATGGCATTACACAAAAAGGCGCCTCCCAGCACCTCCCGCCGTTCTCATGAGTAATAATAGTAAAAACTCGTGAACGACACCATATGCACACCCTACTGCCCTGAAACCCTACCACATTCCGCTAGAGTGGGGGGCCACATCGATGGAATGCAGGCTATAATTACTCTATCCGGCAGCATGCTGTGATTTTACCCTGGGAACACCCCCCGGTCTGGTGGATCTCGAGCCAGCATCCCTTGTCTGGGAGGTCGATATAGGGCTAGAGCAGGAGGAGAGGCTTAAAGAGGTTACCAGCATATGACATTACGTTAGCATCGCAAATCCTGAGGATGAGTAGTCGGTATGATTGATTCCCCTCTACTACTGCCTAATCCAGATTATTACTAGAGGCACATACGCCATACGGCGGTGGCAAAACCACCAAGGAAAAAAACGAGGCGAGAGGTAGTATAAAGTAGGTACCTACTTTACCTAGTTACCAATCGCCCATCTACGTAAGTACCTACTTGTAAGCTAGGTAGGTGCAGGTAGTACCGCGAGCTGGAGCCAAATAATGAAATGGCTTAGTACATGGTAAGGAGATGAGAACTGTAGAACCAAGTACCTATTACGGCAGTGGCAATAGTAGTAGAGAAAATGTATTTACTGTCATCTTCCAGCCCTGTAGCTATTTACTACAATTATATACAAACACGCCGGCGTCCTGGTTTATATCTCTCACTGGTATGCCATCCCTTTTGTACCTGTAGAGGTATTAGATAGACCGTAGACGGATACATTAGGTACGGCATATGCATACATAGCTCTCCCATAGCTGATGGTGGCAGATACCCATACCACCTTAGGTACCTAGGCAAGTACCAAAATAAGTACCTACCTACTCAAGGTGTCGTAAATGATTCTACGTGCATTTACTTGGTAGGGAAAGAACTAGATAGGTAGACGTCCCAATCCCATGTTGGTCCAATGTGCGTGCACATTAAAAAAAGGACCTACGGAGTATGGAGTAGGTATACGGAGTAGGTATACCTAGGTATCTACATGTGCGCAGCATTACTTGCAGCCACCGATGATTACCGTAGGTAGGTATTCTTTTGTTGTATCCGGTCACCTGCAGCGATTGTCCAAGCTACAAATATCCGCCCCGAGCTCCCGTTCGCCCTTGGCCCCATCCAACTCCCCCGTCCAACTCACTCTGTTTCTCTCGAACCGCATACCACCTTTCAAGCTGGCCCTGCCTGTACTACTTTGAGTGCGACCCCTTGCTTGTTTGTAAATACACGGGTGATCCCTCGGTAGCTAGCTAGCACCGAGCACGGCATCACGACAACCGCACGCCCTTGAGGTTTTCTTGTGTTGCGTGTTTGCGTATGCGTCTCGGCCAGCAGCTAACATAGCAGCCCATACCTGGTATCTGGTTCTGGTTCTGGTTCTCTACCCGGCAGCGGAGAGCACACAGCCTCCCATCACTTCCCTATTGATCGCCGACACTATCTTATAGCATGCACGTCATCCTCCCTGGTTGGAATCATCAGACGATCCGGTAGTCCAACACCATCTGCTGACAATGACCTTCTCCTCCCGTCCGACGGAAACAAGTCTCGCCAGCTGTCACCTGTTCAGTCTCTAACATTTGCCGGAACCCGTCTCGAGGTTCCTACTCTGCGACTGACAACCTGACAAACCCTCGACTTACAAAGTACATCGAGTATCCGCCCGCACACGCGCGCCCCCGTGACAACCTTGGTCAGCGTCCAGCGTGGCCAAACATAGTTGCTCGCGCGTCGCTTCAGGCCACCGCCTTTCTCCCACGTGCTTCGTTTATCTACACAGGTACCTACGTACATAGCCTGTCGCCATCACCGTCACCGACTCGATATAGGGCTGGCTAGGTAGCTTCAACGGGCCAACGCCACATATTTGTTCTATACTTGGTACGGCCGGATCGACCAACTCCTGGTCATTCTAACACCACCTCGTTAGAAAGGCCTAAAGCAAACAGTCGGTGGGAAACAAGTGGGCGGGAGAAGAAGCCCCTCACCCTTGCTCCTCTTTTCCCACCCTTGCCTCTCTTTTTTTTTTTTTTTTTGGCTCAGCCCTGGCGTGTTAGTCTCTCGACAACCGACAACCGCAGACTTCGGCAGCGGAGACAGCACCCATTGGAGCGCCCCGACCAGCGGCCTACAGGCTCCCTTGCACCAACTGGAGCTCCCGGTTCCCAGGGGCCACCCCGCCAAGTTTTGCCATTGCCAGTGCCATCTCGCCTCCCCACCGAGTCCACCAGGCTACTTGGTAGGTATCCACCATTCGCGGGCAACCTCTCACCCCCTACGGTATTACAATAGGCGGTGCCTACAGGTACCCAGTGCCGGTCTTCCACAACACGCCGCCTAGCCCGCCGAACGGCTAGGTTACCTAGTAGGCGGTAGGTGGTTATTTAGCAGCCACAACATTCTAAACGCTATCCGCTACCCATAGTTATTATCCCTTCCCAGTACCTACAAATTCGCCGACTCCCGCCTCTGCTCCCTCTCTCTCCCTTCCCCTTCTCCTCCTGTTCCGTGTCTCTGCGTGATCGCGGTCCTCCAAGCCCCCCTACGTCGCCGTTTTGCGACCTGCTCGAGCCGCCAACCCCTGGGCGTAGCCCACCCCCCACGGCGACATTGGTCGCCGCAACGTCCAGTCTGACCCTTCAGCACCCAGCCTCAGCCACACACGGCCAAGGCCCAGCCCAGCATCACCACCCCCGCTGTTTTCCTTGTCGCCAAGCGCAGTAAACCGCCCACCTCCCAATTCGACCTATCAGCGCCCTTGCGCACCAGACGCTCCCGCGCCCACGGAAATGTCGACCAACTCGGAGAAAACCGTCTCGCCTAGTGCCTCCAAGCAGTCCTCGATTAAGTCGGCCGACCCTCCCTCGAGGTCCCCCAGCGTCAAGGCCCAGTCCCAGCCCAAGCCGCAAAATGGTCGGATCCAGCCCGGTAACGTCAACGTCAACGGCAACGGCGCCGCCGTCGCCGCCGTGGATGGTGCGCCGAAACAGCCCGAGAAGCAATCCATAAAAGACCGCTTGACCAGGATGTTCTCCAACAAAGACGAGGTTCCCAGGCCCGGCGTCGGGGCCGTCGTCGATCTCTCACAGCCCTCGAGGCGCCCGGTGCCGAGCCCTGCTCCCGCAACCTCGCCCGCCAACGCCCCGGCGAAATCCACCGTCCCGTCTCGCTCTTCCAGTACCGACGTGCCCCCCTCCACCAAATCGTCGCAGGTGGCCCACCGTTATGTCGTCAACAGCAATGTCCCCGGCGGCCATGAACACCATCTCAAGGGCAGCAAGCGACAGGAGAAGCTGACCGACATGTTCAAGTCTCTGCTGGGTAGAAAGGCGGACGCGCCCGAGGCTGACCTGTCCCTCGTGTCTAGCTGGGTCGATACTCTACGGGGAGAGGAAGGTTCGCTGGCCAATGACAAGAAAGGGGGTCCTAGTCAGAGCTTCACGCTCGTCGAGAAGTACGGCAAATGCCAAGAAGTAGTTGGGCGCGGTGCCTTCGGCATCGTGCGGATATCGCATAAGAAGGTGGACAACGGCGAGAAGCTCTTTGCTGTCAAGGAGTTCCGCCGCCGCCCGGACGAGAGTGAGAAGAAATACAGCAAGCGTCTGACGGCCGAATTCTGCATCTCGTCGTCCCTGCGCCATCCCAATGTGATCCACACGCTAGACCTCCTTAAGGACCAGAAGGGTGACTATTGTGAGGTCATGGAATATTGCTCCGGCGGTGACCTGTATAGCCTCGTCCTCTCCGCCGGCAAGCTCGAGGTCGTGGAGGCGGACTGCTACTTCAAGCAGATGATGCGCGGCGTCGAGTACATGCACGAGATGGGCGTGGCGCACCGCGACCTGAAGCCCGAGAATCTGCTCCTCACCTGCCACGGCGCCCTGAAGATCACCGACTTCGGCAACGGCGAGTGTTTCCGCATGGCCTGGGAGAACAGCGCCCACATGGTGTCGGGCCTGTGCGGCTCCGCGCCGTACATTGCCCCCGAGGAGTACATCGACCACGAGTTCGACGCGCGCGCCGTCGACGTGTGGGCGTGCGGCGTCATCTACATGGCCATGCGGACGGGCCGGCATCTGTGGCGCGTCGCGAAGAAGGACGAGGATGAGTTCTACGAGCGGTACCTGGAGGGCCGTCGCGACGAGGAAGGCTACGGCCCCATTGAGTCTCTGCATCGTGTAAGTACTTTTATAATACCCCCTTCTCCCAAGGCCTTTCCCGCCTTGGGCTGCGCCGCCGTCCCTCGAGCCAACGCTAACAGCAGCGGCTCTTACAGGCTCGATGTCGCAATGTCATCTACTCGATATTAGATCCTAATCCCTCCAGACGTATCACGGCGTCTCAAGTCCTCAAATCCGAATGGGGACGAGAGATCAAACTATGCAAAGCTGGCGAGGAGGGCATGTAAAAAAGCCGCCTCCTATCGCTTAAATTGGAGTGCTTAGGCTGGGCCACTCATGTAACCAACTCAGACTCTCCTGGATGGGGAAACCGACAATGACGGGAAGCCTGGCCTCTACCGATAACGACCACAATTACTTTTTTTTTTTTATTATGAAATGATTAGAATCTAATGCTTTTTTCTGCAAGGCGTTTTGGCGCTGCTTTCTTGGGTTCTTCTCCCGATTCCCGGCTTTTCTTTCTTCCTCTTCCCCGCCTCGGCCGAACCAAACCGAACCCAGACAACACCCCCCCTTTTTTTTTACGAAACGATTTGACGATTTCAAAACGAAACGCATTTCACAAGATACCAGATGGTTTTCTTTTTTTTTTTAACAAAGAGTATGCAAAGGGTAACGCGGCAAAACCCGCAATTTTTTTTTTTTTTTTTTCCTTTTTTCGAAAAGGGGTAGGGAAAGAGAGGGGAGGGGAGGGAGAGGGGGAAGGGGGACCGGATGGACGGGCGGCGGGTGGGACTTGGCTTGGGTTAGATTGCGTGCACAAGTGAAAGTGTGAGAAGAGAAAAAACACACACTTTCATTCCTTATTTCTTCGTCGGGAACGGGAACGGGAACGGGGGGGGTAAGGGGGGGAGGTTTTTTTGTACAACACTTTTGTTTTTCTGCGCAGATATAAAGGGGTATAATGGCATACTTTTTTATTATTATTGTTGTTGTTATTATTGTTCTTTGTTCTTATTTTTGGGCTGGGGAAGGGGAAGGGGAAGGGGAGGGGGGGGTTAGGGGTTGTTTTGTTTTATTTTTGAAAATACTAGGGTAGGAGCTTGGAATTGGCGAAAGGGGTGTGGTGGGATGTGGCCGGCTATTGGGCTCTCTAGTTGAATCCCTTTTTTAAAAAGGGGGGGAATAGCTAGCTTCCCCCTCGTTTTTGGTCGGTTGGGTTTCTCATTGCGTTAACTGTGAAGTTAGGTACTTAATAGATGGACGGGGTGATTAGGGGCAGTTTAGCTAGAGGAAGAAGAAGGAAGGGTGAAAGGGATCGCTTCGCCTTGGGAGGAAGGTTCAGCCAGTCAGTCAGTTGTGCTGTTTTTGTTCCATGCATGCATGCTATGCTATGCTATTCACCAGGCTGATTTTGGCAATGGCATAGAGATGAAATGGTCTTGTTTAATTTGATACCTCGACTCGTCTATCTCGCCCGGGGGGGCGCTTCAGGAGAAAGAAGACTTCGGCCGGACAGAGTCAATCAAGGAAAGGGGGGAGAGGGACTAATACACATTTTAATGATAGCTTTTTGCTTAATATAACTTTACCCCTGGCTTCTCTTGTCGACCCTCCCGTTCCCCGTTCTTTTTGGGTCATTGAAGCCAGCACTGCTCTGCTCGTCCCCGGTTCTAGGCCGTTGTGTTTGTGGGCGTTTATTCGGGATCTGTGATGGGTCTGGTGTGTGTGTACGAGCTAGGTAGTATGGCGGATGTATATGACTATTCAGCTGCTGAGGGAGGGAGACAGAGAGAGAGAGAGAGAGAGAGAGAGAGAGAAGATATATATACTTGTGCAGCTGTGTGTAGTGTGTTGCCTGCTAGCTGTTGATATTCTGTCTAGAGGCGAGACTGTTGGTAACTGACTTGCGCTGCATGCAACCCGTCTTTGGTTTGTCTTGACTATTGTCTCTCCCGACTTGATATTTTGATGTTGAATGATACCGGGGAAGCAACTGGCTAAGCAGACGTGACACTGGATATGGATTCTGCTTAGATCAGTTCTTTTGCTGATCCATAAATATATTTGTGTGCGGATTTACATTTGCATATCCTCGACATTCCAACTAGATACCTACGTAGTCATAAGTACAGACAAATATATTGGTAGGTAAGGGAGAAAATAATGGACTTTATACAGACAGCACTTGTTAACTATTGGGTTCAGACAATACGTCCACGCCAAGAACTACGAATAATTATGACAGCGATGTATCGCACCAAGCCATCCAAAGAATCGATAAGGTTATACACACCCGTCCAGAGTGTTGTTCTCTCGCCTTAATCGCTGCTTTACAACAAAATACTATGGTTTTCCGACGATGCAACCGGCGTGCTCAACTCTGCAAGGAAAGACCGACCTATCCTTATAGCTCAAAGTCGTCCTGCGAAAAAAAAAGAGAGAGAAAGAGAAAAGAGAAAAATGTGAGAGAAAATTAAAAAAAAAAAAAGAAATTTTGATTTGATCAACGACAAATCTTTTTTTTAGCTAGCGATTGTTTCGATCAATCGACCTCCGGGTTATGAGCCCGGCGCTCTTCCACTGAGCTAGCTAGCTGACTAATAAAAGTTCGGTCACTAAATCGAAATCAAATAGGAAAAAAGAGAAAAACGGCCTAGCTATGTTGTAAATACTGTCGTCGTCGTCTTCTACTGTTTTCCTTTAGCAAAACGTAATTTGCTTGTCACGAGTAGTGTAAAACTAAAAATATTTTTTTATATGTTGAGGTTTGTTTTTGTTTAGGTACTTGGGGTGAAACGGTTAGTGATTACAAACTGGGGTCCATTTAGTAGTTGTAGCTAGTTTTGTTGTTTTCTTTTCTCTTTTATTTTTGTTTTTTTCCCTCTGGCTGGTTTAAATTCTGGCTCGAATATATGTGCTTATAGTAAGTAGTCCGCGGATTCTCATTGGCTAGAGAATCGGGTTTCAAGGTAAGTTAACTATACAATAACGTTCCCTTCATCATTTTAGTAATACTGAATTTTGCAATCCTGTGATGAGAACCCTTGGATAGTAATATCCAAAAGGTAAAAAGCTTCCACTATGTAACCCAATCTTGATTACTTAGTTAGCCTTATCAGAACAACGTGCGGTCGCAGTTGCTACAAACGCACACACACACACGATGGTACTGCCAGCCTGCTCACTTACAAGACTTTGCTCCCACCGGGCTCAGGCGGCTCCCAGGGTGACTTTCCTACTCTTCTCGGTTACTTTTTTCTATCGACGGAGGCCTTGTCGGCGACGATCTCCTCCTTCCTCGTGGTTGAGCAAAGAAATCATACGACCATACTGGTCAGTAAGCCAAACCTCCTTATTATCCAACTTTACTTCAAAGCGTTCTTGACCTAACATTCGACGAAGAAAAAACTAGCGAAATGATTAATGAAATCCAGTGACATAGAATAGCTATGTTTCTTTATTCTTATTGTTAATTTTGATCTCCCTCCTCTTCTTCTTCTCCTTTCTCCCTCTCTTCCGACCCCTTTTTCTTCTCTCTCACTCCCTTCCTCCCCCCCCCTTTTTTTTTTTTTGAAGGACATACATATATTTGATAGAGAGTATTGGCGTTTATGCCGTCAAGTCTTTCAACGATGTTGATCTGATTCGCTATTGTATATAGGATAGTGAATCCGAGGACATCGGAGAGTCCTGGATAAGACCAATCGGCTTTGTCCGTTGGCGGCTGTTGGTTGGGCTGCGGGTTTGGTGAAAAAATGGTGTTGTACCACCCACCCCTGTACCGAAGACTCTTCTTTCTTCGAAGCGAGTTGTTGGACTCTTCGAGACGGGTTGTTTACTCTCTGTCTGTCTGTCCTGATTGACGGTCGCCGCGGTAGTTAGTTGGTGGTTGGGCTCGTAACGCGAGAGCCTTCCCACCTGGACTGCCCGTGGGTTGAACGTTTCATGTTTGGCAAGTAGAATTAGAGGGGACTCTTTGGATCCATTGCTTGCTGGTTGATTCAGAGCTTGCCAGATTGTTAAAAATTAAAAGGTGTCGTTAGTTATTGTTGTCGAAGTCACGGCCGACACAGATGGGTGTATCACGAGGCGTTTTTGGCGGAATCGCTCACTAGGAGCGGCTGGTGTCCGGAGGGTAGGTATATTTTATATGCGTATGCGTATGCGCATACGTGTGTGCGTGTGTGCGTGTGTTTCGATGTCTGAATATACCCAGAAGAAGGTCCCTGTGCAATATCATCGTATAATATCATTCCGCGAATACTATGCTTTTTGTTATACTCTTATCAAGCCTCTATCTTACAACACTAACCAAACTATCAAGACTATCGAGTCGAGCCCGAGCGGATATCAAACTGCCATCAATACTCGGTTAACCTAACACTAACCATCATCTACAACCTTCACACATATGGATCGTTGCAGTACCCACAAAGTAGATTGTCAAACATGACTATATTCACGTATTTACAATAGGTATTCAGGGGAACGTAGCGCCAGAGACAAGAAAACCTGGTCCCAAAAAGAAGTGTCTGGTTGGTATATGCCCGTAATGATAAAAAAAAAAAAAAAAATGGTGTCCATGATTAAGTATATACCGAAGAAACCCCCCCCCCCTACTTCGTTCTTTTCTCGCCTTGCCGAGGGCCTGGCGCCAAAAAAAAAGGCCTGTGGGATATGGACAAGAACGGAAAAAACTCATTCAGCTAGCTAGCTTAGCAGGTCCCATCAGACCGCAGAGCTCGTTCCCCTCCGAGAAAACTGCCCCGTTTTCTTTTGCCATTGCCCCTATTCGCCGCCGCCCTAGAGGGGAACAGGTGTGAGTTTCGTCTCCATCCCCGGCCAGAACAACATCTTTTGTCCGCCGATCTCTGCTAGATCCCCCCAGTGCTAGCATCTTACTGGCCAATCAGTCCAATATCCTCTGCGGAAGCCGCACTCATTCATCTCCGAAACACTTCATGACGGGCCCAATTCTGTACCGTGAACCATGGGCTACCGAAACACATAAGAAGCCCTGCAAAGACACCCTTTCGTCGTCTTCTTCCCTCCTACCAAGGAGAACAAAGGAAAAAGCTCCATTGCCGTCCTTTCCACCGTGCTTTCGTCGCAGAAACATAGTTGACCCCCAGAGAAGACGCCCCCCAGACTGTTGTTGCATGTGATTCGTTGGAATGACCCGTCCTTTAAGTGAATCTAGAGCGGTTTGGCCGTTATGGTAATACAAAACATTACATCTGCCCAGACCACCAGTTCTCCATAGTAAGCTCGGAGAAGTAGCAATATAGGAACTCCCAGTGAGTGATATGAGGGGGGCTTCGTTCGAAGTGATTAAGGGTCTAAACTGCCCAACCAAGAGATATTCAACCACCTGCACCGAAACGATTTCCATGGTAAAATATAGGAGGCGTAGTTATAGCTTCATGTCGTAACGTCCAGATCATTATTAGTTGCACAAGAAAAGCAAAAATCGCTTAGAGTCGATATCGGGCTCAGGAATGAAATAGATCCCATGCTCTTTCACATAAGCGCAAAAATTCTTCCCTCTTCTGTCGTTGCGTGTCCGGACTATCCCGCCCAGCACCGAATGGTCCTCGTCGGGTGGCTGCTGGCCCGTGACCGAGAGGAGGACTGCCGCCTTCCTCGTACTCCGCCCGAGTACGTCGCTTACTCGCACTTCGGCTCCCGTCCTGAAGGGGAGCTCCGTTCCGGGGGGAGGGAGGCGTCGGTGGCTGATGACCATTGTAATGTACAAGTTTGGGGAGCAATTCTGGTCGCCCGCCAGCTAGCTCATGCTGGGCCTCCTCTGCAGATTTGTACTCTCTCGGGCGGCTCGAGAGTGGTGCCTGTGAATGGGTTGGGGGCGGGTGAGCCGGAGATGTCAGAGGAGCGTGGCTTGGGCCAGGATATAATGAAGGCCGATTTGGCTCGCCATGTGAGGGCAAGCCTTGGTTAGCAAACACGTCTGAAATGGGAGGCAAACGGTTACTTGTCTGGTTGGCAGGGACGTGGTGAATATGCGAGGTACTGGACAAGTTCGAAGGCTGGTTGGCCACTTGTCGAGTAAGAGGATGCGGATTGTGGCGGCCAGTGAACGTTTGACCGAGGGGAGCTGATTGAATAACCCGCTCATGAGCGAATTGCTCGTGCGATGGAGCAACAATGCTCAGTCCCGGAGGTGCTTTGTTCCGTCGCGACATGCCTGGCGTCTTAGCCGCAAACTGACTCAATGGATCCCTATCCTTGGCAGTGTCGGGCCCAGGTCCAGGTCCATCTCCCTTAGCAGACTGTTGCTGAAGCCTAGCCTCGATAATACGGCGTTGTTGTTCTCGAACATTCATGCTCTGTTGTAGATGTTCTTTCATAACGGGGTCTTGCGTGACGAAGCCGGGAGACAGGCAGGCCAATCCTACCTCCTGGATGCCAAGCCCGTCTCTTCCACCTAGCGCCGGCCGTGCCGTGGCCGCGCCGGAGCCTGTCAGTGTGTTCTTCGAGAGATCCAGCTTCCGTGGCCGATGACGGGTCGCAGGAACTTCTGGGGATCCCGGTTCTTTCTTTACAATGATCTTAAGTCCCGAGTTGCTATTCGAGACATTCCGCAGGCTGTGAGCAAATCAAACATAAATTAGTCTATAGCTTAAAGCCAGGCTGGGCACCCAATGGCAACAACGGAGCCAATGCCCGGTATGGGTCTA
Organism: Xylaria palmicola; assembly: GCA_022385595.1. Lineage (NCBI taxonomy): Eukaryota > Fungi > Ascomycota > Sordariomycetes > Xylariales > Xylariaceae > Xylaria > Xylaria palmicola. Next base: position 163,488 of record MU281400.1, read on the forward strand.
TAAGGAGGGCAGGGGACAGTGAAAGTAAGAAGAAAAGCGAGAGAAGCTTACGCGCTGGGTGGCGAGGACTTTTGCTGCTGAGTTGGACTGTGACTAGAGGGGCGCTGGCTTGGAGAGCTGTTCGTAGTGATGGTGTGCAAGTGTGCTGTCCGTGGCACTGGAGGAGACGACGCCAAAGCCGACACTGATGTCGATGCCGATGCGACGGTGACGGCGGCCGGCAAGGAAGCGCCTGCAGCAGTACCGGTTGCAGGCGTCAATTCAGCATACGCCGCCTTGTCGTAAGGAGCCGGAGAAGGGGCCATGGCAATTGCTGCGCTCATGATGAAGGACGACAATTCTTCTCTTCGGTGTTTCGAACCGGATTTGATGATTAGGAGTGTGTTTCCCGCTTCTCTCCCCTGTCTACTGCTTATTTGATCTCGTCGCTAAAGGTCAGCTGCGTTACCGGCTGAATGGTTAATGCACGACCAAACACGAACGGCAGGTCGGGACCGTGCAGTAATGGGAGACCTGGGCACTGTTTGGCCTGGGGTTCCCAGTTCTCAATTATGGGAGGCGATTCCTTTGCCGATAATTGTATCGGCGAAAGAGAAATTCTGCCAGCAACTTCGCTGATACTACCCAGGAGACGTTTGCCTGGAACAAGAGGCCGTAAGAATTAACGACAGTGTGAAAAGGCCAAACGAATGATAGAATACCAGCCCGGAGCAGTTTGGGTGCGTAAATGGCAATCTGCTGCTTGTCCTACTCAACCATGCAATCCGTCGTGAGAATCGGTTGGTCACTGACTGGGCCAATGGAAGTTTACGGCTCTATGATATCAGTCGATACGAAGTCGGCAGGGAGAAACAGGCGAAACGTGGGTCGCGAGCAACGAGGCCTTGGCTGTCGCACGGTTACTGGCCCCCTTTTTCCCTGGCTGCAGCCTTCAATCTGTATTGGTGGTGACGTGCAGCGGCCAGTTCGGCGGTATGGTGCGTTTCCCAATTCAAGAATGCGCAGCGCGCTCGGGCTGCGACTCGAGGGCGGGATGTAATGCTGGTGCAATTGGAGAACCCCCTGGATTTCGGATACTATCCCGGCCGCTCTTCGTCGTCCAAGACGCACACAGACACACAACGCAACGCGCGCGCACGCACACAAACGGCCAGATCTCGCTCGGTAACCGGATCGTCTGGCGTCGATTCGCGCTTGCTGGTCAATCTACAGAGAGGGGGGATGTCGTGTTCCCGTTTCCTGACCTCGTCGTGCTGGGTCGCACGTTGACGGCGGTGACTGCAGGGTGCTGACCAGGGCGGTTACACAGCTGGGCAAGCCGCCGAGATGGGTTGTCTCTGGTCGGTCGATATACAGAAGCTGCAGGCTAGCAAATGCGATTCGACGGTGGGGGGGGGGGGGGGCGATGGCGGGCGAGCGACTCTCGAGAAAGGAAAACGACGGGATACAGCTAGCCTACACAACGGCAATGTGACGGATGCTGCGTCTTCGCTCGGCAACCCTTTCCAACGAGAGACGGGAGAGTACAGTGCTCCTGCAAAGTACGCGGGGAGGGAAAGAAGGTAAAAGGGAAGGATTAGGCCAGATTCGAAAATAAGACGGATAAGTAAGGGAGCTCTCGAAGGCCAGCGGCGGGCGGAAAGAGAAGAGGCAGACGGGGGGGGGGGGGGGGGGGGTGTGAATCGAGCAGCAGAGGACGGCACCGGCGCGCAATGCAGATGGCAGATGCAGGCCCGAACAGAACTACTACTATGTATGTACAAGTAGACGTCGGCCTCCACTGGAACTGGGACTCAACGAGGAGGGCGAGCGTGGAAAAAGGCTGCAGGTGGGCACCGGCGGTTTCGAGAGAGTGGGAGAGGGGCAGGGTTGATTGGCGTCGAACTGCCTCATCGTCGTGTGTCGTGTGTACGTACATACAGTAACATAGCAGGCAGATAGAGACCCAAGGCACCGCTGATACCGCAACCGTCTGATACCTACCTACCTCTAGGCTCTGCGGCGTCTGCTGCTACTTCGGCTGCCCGCCAGCCTCCCGCCAGCACGCACGTACCGACAGGAGCCAGACAGGAGCCAGACCGTCGCGCGCTGGCCGGGATCTAGTGGGACGGACCACGTTAATTACTGGGTCTCCGGTAGGTGGTGGGAGGCTTTGTTGGTTGGCTCAAACTTCAGGGGGAGGGGGTGGGGACAGTCGAGCGAGGCGCCAAAAACGGATAATACGAGTGACTAACCTATCTAGACTAGTCTAGGTCAGGTAGTTAGTGGCGGATTATCCACCCTGGCTATACTGAAGCACGCCTGCCTGCCTGCGAGCCCTGAATCTGCTGTTCTGCTGAAATGGTAGGGGGCGGGGGCTTCAGGAGCGTGAGGTCCTCCTAGCACCGGTCCTTCGGGGGGCCTCTGGACTGCCTGAACCGCACTAGTGTTACAGGCTTGTGTGCATTTTCCCTAGCCTGGTGTCTACTATGTACCTACCATATTTCTTGACGGGCGGTGGATGTAAATGAAACAACGCTCCCATACCTATCTGCGTTCACATGACACAAACCCTCGGGACAAAAATCAATGGCAAAGCAGGCAAATTCCAGCATTGCGATTATGCCACATTTCACATTTCACATTTCGCCACGTCCGCCAACCCGCATCGAGTGATTCTGGATAGTATACCGTTCTACTAGGTATGTACGAGGAGACACACGCACAGGAAAAGTGCGGGCCGTGGCCGGGCAGAGCGGCCGGGGTTCCTCGGGCTAGCCTGGCTAGGCCTCTGCCCCCCCCTGCCGCAGCGATGCCTGTTGAAACGACGTTATCATAATCGATACTCATATACTCCGTACCCAGGTCAGGATGCTCAAGATCCGCTGGGTACTGTCCAGATCAGGGCATCGTGATCTTTAAGAGCTTACTGTGACCGAAGATTATACGTACCGGCCATTGTTTCGGGATAGGCGCAAGTAACGTGCTTTGTGCTTTGTCGACGTACTAGACTAGTACGTATATAGCAGTATGTCTCACGATCAACGATCAACGTTACCGTAAGTGGGTCGAGTCCAACCGTTTCCTGGGACAAAGTGAAACGACTCGATACCCGAAAGCCCAAACAAACCGCGCACAAGAAAGGCAAGCCGGAAGTTTCTGCCTGTGCGCGGAGTACTCTGTATAATAACGACGAAACCCCCGCGGGCCCCATGCTAAATAGGAGGATATAGTACAATTCATCTCAACGTGGGGATTAGCATGTGGGAGCGGACATGACGGCCCGCCTCGTCGGCGGCTCTCTTACTATGTGCTATCTCTAACTATGTATCTACCTACCTACTACTTGTATTCTCGCCCGGCCTCTTTCCTAATCCGTGCATGCCCAAATCTGTCGCAGAGGAGATAGAGACCGACTACAAGCACTGATATTAGGTGGCAGGCGGGTACGCAGCAGATCGTACACCTGTCAGCAAACTATTGAATTTCGAATAACGGAAAACCTGCCAATCGGCGCTCTCGCAACCAGTGCACGCTCTCCCATTCGCCCAGCCGATGCGACACGGGTCGCCGCCGGCTCACGTTGCTTATTCCTCTTCGTATCTTCTACATAGCCCGTTGCCCGCGCCGGTACTTTGCCCGCCTGGGTCGCACCTAACCTCCCCTCCTCCCCTCCTCCCCCCAAGCGAACCCTCGAAACCTCCAGCCCAGCCCCACCCGCGCTAACCCTGACGCTGGCCCCCGCCAAGCCCACCCTGTGCCCCGTACTTCAGGTGAGATCAGGCGAGACCAGGGCGTGGTTGCAGATCCCTGTCCGAACGAGCGTGAGTCGTCGTACCAAAGTGCGCAGCGGTGCTGCTCTCTGTCTTATTAATCCTTGCTGCGAGTTGGTTCTCTGGCCTGCCTGGTGATGACTCGCCGTGAGAAAACGCCATGAGTAGGACCAGAGCGACCTCAAAGTCAGACGCCCGGCTCATTATTCACAGTCACACACACACACACCATAAAATAAAACGGTGGATTCAGGTGCTGCTAACTCGTGGCAGCCAAAGCCGAAACTTCAAAAGTGGATAACTAACGCCTCTGATATTTTGACAATTATACCCCCTTGTTACTTTTTTCGATTTTCCCCCTCCATCTCGATATACTAGTGGCAGTTTAAAAACGTGCCTACATACGTACTACTACCTATGTATGTAGTCGCTTTGCTTCGCGCTATCTGCTTTCTAATCGGGGTGTACCGAGATACCAACCCCCCCCCCCTTCTCAAATCGTTCCAACATCACGAGGGGATCGACAGGGACATCAAACAATGGCACCCCGCCGCCGAGAACTCTAGGCTCTGCGATCGGATGGGAGGCTGCACTGCACGAAACTTTGGGATTGATTTCTCCGTTCTGCCGTTTTCCCTTCTACCTAGTACGGTACTACTTGTAAATCATTTTTTGTTCCCTTTCCCTGTTTCAAAGTCCGACGGGGGGGCCCGGCGCGCGCGGTAGCTCAGACGGATTAGTTTCCGCAGCTCACGCGGGATTGAAAAAAAAAAAAAAAAAAAAAAAAAAATCTTTTTCTTATCCCCCCCTTCTGTTTCGTCATCTAGGTAGAAAATAGACGGAATAAGGTGGCACGCTTACAAGCACTACGTACTATCTAGTTTACTATAACTAAGACGGCTCCATACAGTACAAGAGCCCCCCAGAAAGCTGCTCTCGCTCGGCATCTGCGCTTGTCGAGAATGCGAATTGGGTAACTTATTGAAAGGGAGGAGGCGAGGGGAAGAATAGACGAGAGAGACAACCGCTGAATAAGAGCCGAGGCGCTCGAATTAGATAGATGGACAGACAGACAAACAGCCCTTCCAGGTAATATTTTTTTGCCTCCTTGTTTCAGCTTCCGCCTAATATGAGCGGGCGCCGTAATATGAGGATTGTACTATTGTAGTTATACATAGTAAAAGAAATCATCGGAGCAGCCATTCGTCCCATCCCTGCGTCTGCGATTTATAAGGTAGGGGAATCCATCCCTCTGGGCAGGGTACCGAGTACACTCGCAGGGCAAAAAAAAAAGGGCGCTTCTTGTCGCAGATAAATAAACCCAACAGCTCGGACGAAAAAAAAGCCACTTCCGTCCGACCTTTTTTAATCGCTTAGCTCCCCGCAAAACCCCCCTCTAGCGGAGCAAGGTCCGGTTAGGTACTTACTTTATCTACCGGGAGGCCAAGCTAAGTAGAAAGCAGGCCTTTTCGGTATTTGGGGGGGGGGGGGGGGAGGTTAAAAAACGGCCGCCGCAGCCACAGCGGGCACTTTTGGAGCATTGCAAATGTTAGGAGAAGGTAGATATCAAAAAAAAAGAGGCCGTTGACCAGTTGGAACAACACCCTTCTTGAAACATTCCTTCTCCACTGGGGTCCCCAATCTTCATCCTTTTCGTCGGCCGGATCAGCGATGACGATCGCATGGCACAGCCATTCATCCTATCGCCATATATAGGTATATATATATATCACGCGTTTTGCCCGGCGATGATATACTTATTCGCTGGGGCGGTTGGTTGGCTGGCTGTCTATCTATCTATCCATCCTCCTCGCCCATTCCTTCGCGCCACGTTGATCTGAGTCGCTTTCGTCTCGTGTCGCTGACGTGAGTCGCGGCATACCGCAGCCCTCGTGGCGCGCGGGCGAACATTCGGTAATACTACATAACATTATTGCGCAACTTCTGGTAGACGGGTGTGTGTGTATGTGGTGTGTTATATCGGGATAGTTCGAGTGAGGTAACGTACGGTAACCCGTACGTAGGTAGATAGTATGGAACGCGCCCCCCGGTCGATGGAATCTTCTATTGCGCTCACCGCACACACCCACACCCACACACACTCACGCAGCCTGGGAAGCGCTCGCGGGGGTTGGTTGGTTGGTTGGTTGGTTGGTTCTCTCTCTCTCTTCTCTCCATCGTCGACGTGGGCGCGAAACGAAACGAACGTGGCATTGTCCCGGCCCAGAACCCGGAATTTGCTATTCGCTTCTGCGGCGGCGTTTTTTTTGCTAGTGGGGGGATACCTACTTTGACGGCGGCGAAAGAGAGAGAAAAAAAAGCTGCATGCGGCATTGCAACCCTTGATGTGACGAAATGATAGGGCCCCAAGCGAGCGAGTGAGCAGAGGGGGGGGGGGTTGCAATCTCGCGCTGGCAACGACAAGTTGCTCGTAAAGAACTACCAGAGTTGGTTATGCTTGCCCAAGGTAGGTAGGTACCTTACCTTACCTAACATATCTAGTACTAGATAGGTATCCGGCAATCAAAGCAAGTGGTGATGGGCACATTCATTCTTCTCCGCTCGCAAATCAAGCCCCGTTAGGCCCGGCTCGGCGTCTACGGACGCAATGGGCCGGGTGCTGGTTGGGCTGCAGGAAGCACTTATATTTATTGGGCCAGTACGCCCGCATGTCATTCCCTAAAGCGGTAGTCGCCTTTATTAATTGGTCTTTTCCGAGATGATGCCGATTTTATAGAATCTCGTCATGATCAAATGTTTCTGCGTAACTCTTACGACAGTCAGATTTGAAGATATACGGACCCGGATATGCACCCAGGCAAAGCTGGTTGAGGCCCTCAGGGAGACTTGGCGTCAAACCATGCCAGGTGTGGACACCTGACACATTGCTGGCATCTGTTGGCGGCGGGGAGTTAGTTCTTAGCTGCAGACCCAGAAAAAAATCGTCGTGAATTTTATCGTACAGTAGCTCTAAAGTTTGCCCGTTCGGCCCCGCCAAGAATTACAGCATTTCATTTCAGTCTTAAAAGCAACCTTGAAGCAGAAGAAGAAGAAGAGAAAAAAAAGAAAAAGACTAAAGCGCATACCTGGTGCTCTGCTTTCGACTCCCAACGCCCGATTCTCAAAAGCCTTTTGATAAGCTAGAAAAAAAATTAAAAAGAGATGCCCGCAGCGACGAGAGCCCGCGCCTCCAGCTCAGAGGACGCCGACATGGCGGACGCCGCTCCCCCGTCCGCGCAGCCGCGCGTCGGCGGCGAGGACGGTGGCGAGCCCATGGAGCAGGACGAGGACAATGAGCTCCCTGACGAGGAGGACGAGGCCGAAGAAGAGCCCCAGAGGGTTCGCATTGTGAGTTTTTTTCTTTCGCAAACACCGCTTCTTTGGGTTCCACGTTAACGAGTCTTGAATCTCAAGCTGCCAGGATCCACCAGCACGGCTGCATCCTTTGAGTTTCTCAAGGAGGGTCATACTCTGGGCAATGCCCTGAGATACATCATTATGAAGAAGTATGTGATAAAGGCGCGCTGCCCACCTTATATCTCATCTACGTTTGAGGCCACGGCTAATCAGAATCTAAGCCCTGATGTTGAATTCTGCGCTTATGCTATTCCTCACCCGTCCGAAGAGAAGATGAATATCAGAATTCAGACCTATGGTAAGGTTTATTTTATTTTATTGATATTTATACTTACTCCTGGTGACAGCTTGACTGACTTGGGCTCTAGATACAACAACAGCCACGGCGGCGTTAGAAAAGGGTCTGCAAGACCTGGAAGACTTATGTGACGTGGTATCTGAAGAATTCTGGACTCAAAGAGAGAACTTCATGGCGGCGAAACATTGACCTGGTCAGTCGACGAGTTCATTGAGCTTTGGGGGGGCGGGTTCAGTCTATGCATGAGACATGAGAGCTCTAGAGCTATAGCATAGTGCGGCGTTTGGCGTAAAATCAACCACATCTCAGGGAGCAATTAGGCTTCTTGTTCTTGTTATGTACAATACACGGGATCTTGATACCCATTTCTAGTTGCGACCCTGGGAATTGTTAGTATATCCGTGCAGCGTGTCGATGGGACCCCGTAGTACTTGCTTCTAAGAAACCCTGCATGAAATTCTGCGGTAGTCTGTCCGATCCCCGAAAATTCTCAGACTCGAAATATGACATGACGTGTGTGGTCTGCTTCCAGAAGTTCATCATCTCCTGCGCGATAAAAACATCAGCACACTGCACTTGGTCTCGTCCCGGGGGTTCCTCGTCAGGGCTCAGTAGCCAGGAGGGGGCACGGACCTGGTATTCGGCGTTGTTCTGCTGGAGGAGGACGTCGACGACGGGGAGCTTGTTCACGAATCGATGCCGCTCGAACTCCTGTCGCATTCGCGTGCGGAGAGTGGATACGGGGAACGGGACCGAGTACATGGTCTGGATCTCGGGGGCCTGCGGACAATTGCATTTCATGTGAGCCAATTCGTTGCCAATACACGAAGTGAGCTAACGGGAGCATGACTAAGATATATGCGGATCGTCATCATCGTCGTCGTGGGGAGTCGGAGAAACGTACAGCTCGAATCCATTCTCGGTAGGCCGCAAGCACTCGTCGCTTCGAATCGTTCCAGTTGGCCGCTGCACCGACCATTAGCTCGCGTTCGGAGTGTGGGGAGGGGCGATCTACTGACATGAGCGCGTTACGCGCGCAAACTGTGTGGGAGTCACCGCCATCTCGTGTGGTCTCTGGTGTATCGATGTAGCATGAGGTTCATTCAGACGACGTCGAGCTGGGATCGTCTCGAAGGCAGGCTGTATCCACAATTCGGCCAATGCAAGCCACAGCCCGGGCATGTGTGGCGCTAGCTTCCCCGAAGTACCTCTACCTACCTGTTAAAGTACCTCCAGCCTTGCCCCACTTGATACCTGTGAATAGAGGTACCTTCGAGCTATCTTCCGTCTGGCTTTGCGACTATCTCTACACAACTACCAACTCGCCTCCCCGCGACATCTCTCGTCTACCATCGCGGGCGCCCGAACGAGAAAAAAAAAAAGCAGTCGCCACCATGCCCGCCATCCGCTCGCACGCTGCGCGGGGCAAGAAGCCGCCGGCCGGCTTCGACGACATCCGGGACGACCTCGAGGTGTTCGGCATCAAGATGAAGGACGCGCAGAACACGCCGACCAGCAACGTGCCCAAGCACCAGGTGCAGTGGCCCATATTCCAGATTGCCCACCAGCGCAGCCGCTACGTCTACGAGCTCTACTACGAGAAGGAGGCCATCAGCAGGCAGCTGTACGACTGGCTGCTCAAGAACGGCTACGCCGACCCCATCCTCATCGCCAAGTGGAAGAAGCAGGGATACGAGAAGGTGCGTTGGGTTGTCGCTGCTGCTGCTGCTCTCTTTTTGTTTGTTAGGAGACGGGAAATCACGTTACATGATCATGTCTACGCCGTGTTTGCCGCCTCAACGTTGCGCTAACTTTATCTTTCTTGTACCAGCTGTGCTGTTTGAGGTGCATCCAGACCAAAGAGACAAACTTCCAGTCGACCTGCATATGCCGTGTACCAAAGGCACAGCTGAAGGATGAACAGGATGTACAGTGTGTAAATTGTGGCTGTAGAGGTTGTGCCTCGAGTGATTAGAGCGGAAAGATGGGACTGTTTTCGTTTACCAAAAAAAAAAGATAATACCCGGCATTATGGCGTTAAGAGGTTTCTACAGGGGCGCGGCATATGGGGAGCTGATTTGGGCGTTCCGCTTCTGAGCATTACCGGTTTCTTCATTGATGAGAGCTAGACACACAATTTTCTGGTTTTCGAGACTCTGGGGCGGCGGACATTGGTCTCGAATATCGTTGAGTTTTTCATTCTCATTGCAACTAGTTATCGTGATTTCGTGATATGGTTCGTGATATAGACGGCCTCTCATCTTCTCACCTTGATGATTCATGCTGTAGTTTCTCTTTTCGCGAATCCCGCTTTTCCTTTGCCTCGTCCAAATCTCACGGATGTAGGTATAAACTGTAGCGCCGACATCGCACCAGCTAAATCATCCATCTCAACATCAGGCGCCTCCACCGAGGGGCCTTTTTCAGGTGACTCCTGCGAGCCCGCGGGTGGGACTTTCATCTGCTCATCTCCTTGCGGTTTCGAGTTTTCTGCCTGCCGAAGACTTTGTCTCCGTTGTGAGGTTTTAGAAGCACTGGCAGTGGTGGCGGTTGATGACCTTCGGCGACGGTGTCCTTCATCCAGCAGAAGGGATTGCCGCCCGTCAATCCCGTCCTTGGTGAGCGCGAAGAAGTAGTTCTTCGGATACATGTGCTTGTCGATGAGGTGGTTGCGCCTCTTGTAAGGGGTCCTGCATTTCCGGTCACACCCCTCCACGAAACAAGAGTACTATGCACTACAATCAGAGAATGCCGTGCAAACCAGGCTGGGAACGGGGGACGTGGACGCACCGTATGCTCGCCCTTCTCTCGCTTCACGGCCAAGAAGACGTCATGGCAGTCCTCGAAATGAACGTTCAGCAGGTGCTCCGAGGGGAAGTTCTTGCGGCACTCGGCACACCGGTTCGTGTGCGCCTTGCCGTAGTGCGCCTCGTAGTCCCCGTACGTCGTGAACGTCAGCGCCTCCCGGTGTGGCGGGAGCGAGCATCTCATGGCAACGTCCGAGCCGGTGTCGACGGCCGATTCGTCGAGTTCTGGGATCTTGGTGGCGGGCTGTGGCTCCTCGTCCCGGCGCGGATCATCAGGAGAAGCGCTGCTGTCGTCGGGGTGTTCTTCATGCTCGCGTGAGCGCTTCATCTTGTGTGAGGTGACGGATCTCGGAATGGGGTTTATTACATCAGTAAGAGAAGTTTTATGTCTCCCGTCAAAGGCTCATGTGGTTCGGATCGTTATGAGTCGTACGGGCCCTTGGCTCCTAGAGAGGGGGCGAGGCGTCTACGCGATCTCAGGTATATCTGAGCCCCGGCGTGGTTGGAAGCGAAGCGCGCGAAAGAACTATTTGTACCAAGAGCCAATGATAACCTATACTTTTTATTCTAGCCAGAGAAACTGAATAAAAGTATGCCAGTATGTATAGACTGTTTTTTCTTTAAAGATGGGTGCCTTTCGTTCATGTGTGCCCAACAGAGGAATGCGGCGGTCAAGCGAGGAGACATCCGTGGAGAATGTACCTGCCTACTTGTTTACAGGTATCTGATGCCCACTATAAGTCTAACAGGTACCTTTTATGTCATATCGTGCGGCAGGGGGTGTGGTAGGAGAATCACATGCTTTGGAGCAACCATCTACTTCATATACTGAATTCCAACTTGTAGATGCTGTGAGAAGCAGTTCGGCACAAAATTGACGAAATAATGTAGCCAGTACCGGCACAGGCTGACCAAGACAGTTAGTTAAAGCCAGACGATGCCTTCTCATTCATTCATACCTACTTCCCTGACTGGCCCTATTCTGCTGTGCCAAAGTCGAAGTAAAAAGTAAACTACCTTACCTAGGTACCTAACTAGATAACTAGTTAGGTATGTACTCACGTACTTAAGGTTAGACAATGCTAACCTTTGCTCTTGTCGACGTCGTGTCCATTGGAGCGGATGAATGCAGAGGCACATGTTGCAAACATGGCTATCGAGGCCTCTCTATAGCGGGGTTGCAGTACCTGCTTAGCCACACCTAACAGCCCTGGGTACCTCACTTGCTAGGTACCTATTTCTTGGTGCTGGACGCTGACGTTGCCTGCTCAGTGCTGGTTGACACCTAAATCAGGTACCTCTAGGTACTGGGTAAGGTTCGGTGTTCAGTGCCTAGATAGCATCGGGCAACCCCCATCGACCCCCTCCCCCAAGGCTCGTCCCCTTCCGCCGGACCTCGTGAACATTGGCTGGCAACTCATTTCACTCACCAACGATAACAGCCCACTCTCTCCCGCACTGCCGCAGACGACTGACGACGTTCGCGACACTGCCCTCCGCACTCGCCATTGCCGTCGTCCACCACCAGCTGCTCCCCTTGGTTTTGATTGCATCGCACCGTGCACCAGCTCCTACCCAATGTCCCCAACATTTGCCCCGATCGATATCGCTATCATCGCCAACCCTTCGACCGCGCCGCGCCCCAACCCTCGATCGCCTCACCAGCAGAACTATGGACCGCCCATGCATCCTCGCCACCAAGTTCAGTCTGTGTGATCCAATACCGTGGCTGTGAGCCCGGCGCAATACGTCCCCGGCACAATTCAGCGCCTGCGCGCACCCCGGATCGGGTGCCTTTCCGACCCTACTACTCCACAGCGGCACGCCGACCCGATCATACGCACCGCCGATAACCTGCACCACTATCGTCATGGCGAACCAGAGAGAGGTGGCCAAGTCAAACTGGGGGTAAGTTCCTGAGCTGTAGAGATGCCACGCGTCTTGCTGACATCTGCGTGGTAGAACTGCCCAAAAGGTCCGCGTCGATTTTCTGGGAAAGCTCTCGAACCTGACAAAAGAGCGTGGCACTGTTAACTACACCACTCGATTTGAGGAAACTGAGCAGACCATAGCCGAGTACGTATAGATCCGTGTGGTGCATTTCGTTGGATTAACTGGCTCATTGTGTATCACAGGTACCGCCTAGCCTGTCTGAAGGTCATCTTCCAGGATTTCGAGTATGCAGTCACAAAGAAGGTAGAATACTCCCTCTGGCATTGTCATATCTCTATGAACGGCGAGTATCGAAAGATCTTGAGCCGTCTCAACAACCCGAGCCAGGTTGTTCAGAAGCGTAAACTGGAGAAACTCTATCGAGGTTTTCTCAAAACTTCAGAGCAATTCTACTTCGTCTACATACAGCAACTCTACAAACGTTTCGCTATCCCAGAGCTGCAGCAGATTGCCCGCAAAGCAAACCCACAACCTGCTGAACAACCGGCAGAGAATGTTTCCCCTCCTGCGCCTTTGCGCGCACTAGTTAAAAAGTCCTGCCAAATGACCCTAATCCGTCTGGGCGACCTAGCTCGATACCGATGCCAATTATCGGATAAGTTTTCCAAGACCATCTTTGACACTGCCTCGGATTACTATGGCTTGGCAAACAGTCTCGATCCCGATGATGGTTCTGCTCATCATCAGTTGGCTGTACTGCACCAGATTCCAGACCAACATTTTGACATAGTCTATCACTTCCACCGCGCAATAGCCGTGGCCAAGCCGCACGAGCTAGCGCTTAGGAATCTTGAACGAGAGTTTAAGAGCCCTGAAAGCTCTTCTCAGGCCAAGAAGGGTGCATCAAAGGACCAGTCGCAAGCCATGGTAACATGGTTCGTGCGACTCCATGCATTCTTCTTCCATGGAAAGCATTTCTCACAGCAGTCTGAGCTCGAGGAGGAGGTGTTGCATCGCGCTGAGCTGGCGTTGAAATCTGAGGCCCATGACGATAAACTACTACTGAAAATGATTCTTGTAAACATGACTGCCTACGACATCTCAAGAGAGAAAATCAAGGGTGAGTCCCAATAGCCTTTTGATTTATGTTGACATACAGCCAGTACTAAACCTGACTACTAGTCTCATGGACCATGGAAGGCTCGCAATCCTGCCAGTTCTTATTACGGTTCAATATTCGTTTCATGCTGATACTGCTCCGGGCTCTCCATCATTCCTTACGGGACGACACAGTAACCACTAGGGCCCCTGATACCAAGACTAACGACGGCGAGAGCTGCATCACATTTTCTGCGAATCTACTCAAGCTCCTACCTCTTCTCCGTCTCTACATAGCCTGGTCATATGTTACTAGGGCCGACTTGGTCCAGTACCAAGAATATCTCGAGCCGTATATCAAGGATGTTTATAGACTCCTTGCAGATGTGCTCACATCACTTAATCTTTACGTTGACCCGACCATCGAAACAATCTCGTCCAAGTATCTTTTGCCTGAAGACACCGAGGCTCAAGGACTTCGGCCCCTCAATGATCGAAGACTACCTCTGTTTTTACATGTAGAAGAGCAACGAAATACGACTCCACCAAAACGTGTCAAGATACAGAAGCCTCAACAAAATGTGTTTGGTCGTCAATTCAAGCAACAGACAGAAGCAGTCTGGCGGATCAGGGATATTATCTGCTGTGGGGCATTCCTGGCCGGAAGCGCGAAATTTCCCATTGCCTTAACGACCCGAACGGAACATGGCTGTGACATCGAGACTTGGGTTTTTGCGGATGGAGTTACAACACCAGTCCCTTCTAATGAAGCCAATTTGTCCCGCCTCTTGGATAAACTCAATTTTGGAGATATCAAGGGCGGCCCCGAGAGCCCCGAGAGCCCCGAGAGCCCCCCGGGACAGGAAGTGAATAAACCGGTACCACAAAACACAGACAATATTAGCCCTGTTCCAACCGCAGGGAAAGAGACAAGAGCAAGTTTGCCGCAATTGGACAATAAATCGACGAGGGGCAACGAAAAATATTCGACCAAGCCGTCCACGAATTACCAAGACTTGGACCTGAGTGAAGATAGCGAGATGGTCAATATGGTCAACAAGCTCCTGGATCCCATAGACGATGCTCGCCCGAAGTCGAGCCAGGCCCAGGCGGACCCGAGCTACGGCATGCATTCGTCTACGGCAAATGAGATATTTGGTAATCTCGAAGCTAGCCCTATTCAACCATCCCCTGGTTTGAAAGCCCTCCCGAACCTCCCATGGTACTCCTTTTACACACCTACCCCCCATCGATCAAACAGTCAGGAACAGAATCAATTAAGTCCCAACGGCCACAATATACCGAGAAGCGCGACGGGCCAACTTAACAGGTTTAGCCCATCGTCATACCTCGATGAACTCAGTGCACCTTACCAGACTAATCCAATATCGTTGTCTCCCCGGCCGAACACGGGGTATTACCAAAACTCTCCAATCTCCTCTGCGCCAAGTCCGATGCTTCCTCGAAAAGATAGTAGCTTGGAAGATTCGCGTAACGCCGTGCTTGATTCCCTGAAATCGGCTCTTTTCGCTCAGCATGGTATTGGCCCGACCGGTTCGTCCTCAGGAAGTGACATTCAACCTCGTACGAATGTGGCTTCAGGGTGGGAACACGGAAATGGAGCGCCTGAGCAGCCGTTTTCTCAGTCAGGCAGCTCGATTCAACCACCGGAACATAGGCACATGCATGCCAATAGCTATACAGATCATTCGCCCAACCCACGGGCCAACGGGGCCATGCTACAAAAACCGCTCGGCCCACCAGGCCAAGGCAGAGCGGAGATGAGACAGGGAACGTCGACCGCAGGTGCTAGTCGTCTACCGACTATGCCAGTCGCCGGCAACCACTTCGATGCGTGGGGTCAAGGGTCATCACACTATCGCCAGCAGCCCTCGCCCTGGCAGCACGAGTCCTCCAGGGTCACGTCTTCCGACGCGTTCTCGCATCCCAGCAGCCTCATCACGGGCACCCCGGCGCCCGTGACAGCAGCGGCGCCAGCGAACTCCGTCGCGTGCAACGGGCACTACTACAACGCCACGACGCCCTTCGGACGCCTCGGCAGCGGCGTCAACAACCGGGAGGACCCGACGCATTTCCGCAACCAGCTCAAGGCCGCCATCGGCACCTCGGAGCTCCCCTACGATCAGCAGATCCTGCAGAGCGCCATGATGGATAACGACTACATACCGCGCCCCAAGTGATGCTATGCTTGTCCTACGTACGAATAGCCTCTGATTCCCGTCGTCCAACGACTTTAACTCCCATAAGAGCACTAACCTGTCCGGATGACGTCGGCGGAGGCTGACCGAGCCAACAAAGACATATGCGAGCCATCCCATGGGCGTCGTACCCCACATCTCAGGGGTGGTTACCTCCTGCTACGAGGATACATGATGAGCAGAAGCTTCCGAGCCTCAAGCCATCCATCCAATCTCAAGTTGCTATTCACCCACCCACAAGGCCCCCGGGCCTCATAGCCGTTACAAGAAGCTGCAAATAATTTTTAACGCCAATCTCGCTGATGCACAAACCAAACACTGCTCACAAACAAACGCTTGGATCAAGATTTGATTTCCATTCGCGTAACGAGAAGGAAGAAAGAGAAGGCAGAAAGAAGGATGGATATAATGGTGGTGATGATGATGATGAAGAGTTTGATATTGGAAGTTTTTGTTGTTGTTTTTTCTCCATTCCAGTTGTTGAAACGCAACGAAAGATTGTTATGATGACGGGGGAAAAAAAAAGAAGAAGAAAAGTCTCGAGTCTTTTTCTTTCGCCGTTCCACCACAAGAATGATGGATGGATGCCATGCCATGCTGAAAACCAAGCCAAGCCAATTCCCGAAACCCTTCCCTGGCCAAGCCGTGACCTTACCATACATACAGGACCCCTGCCTAATCTAAGAAAAACGCCGGTTGCCCATTTTTTTGCGCAAAGTTGAGTTTAAACGCCAAAAGTGGTACCAACCAGAAGTTGGGCAAAAAAACAAACAAAAACAAAAAGAAAACGGGACCCCTTCTTGCTTTTTTTTTTGGCCCCCCCCCCCCCCCCCCTCTCGCTTGCTCGACTTGCAATATATCCTAACCCCATCCCATCTAATCCCATCCCCTTTTCTGGTGTGTCTCTCTCCTAATGTCACTCACCTGTTCCTCCATCCCCCATCCTCGTCGATCAGGCAAAGATGCAATAGGTGGTTGGTTGGTTGGTTTCCCCCCCCCCCCCCCCCCCCCTTGAAATCTAGGAAGAAGAGGTCTGGTATGTCTGCTTGGGGAACGGGTACCTGTGAAAGAAAACGGAAAGAGAGGTTAGGTCAGAAGAACCGGCTTTTTTGATGATTCGTGGTTGTCATGTGAGTAGGAGTAGGGAAGGAGGAGATTCTGTGTCGGAGAAGGAAACGAAAGTGTTGGAGGATTGTCCACTGATGGGAGATTGTTGTTGTTGTTATTGGTTGAGGTGAGGTGAGGTGAGGGGGTGGTAGAATGAAATGAAATGAAGGGAACTGTTCGACCCATGACTGTGAGAGGAAATGAAATGGCTCGTTCCAACTTTTGCTTCTCTAGAACAGAAAAGCTAGCCCAGTCATCGAATTGACAAGAAAAGATTGTTGCTGTCATCTCTCATCATGGCTTGACGACTCGTGGCGTGTCTTCGGTTCCCTGGCACAGAGGAGAGGCGAAGCGAAGCGGAGGAAATGTAGACGGAGGAGGGAAAAGGAGAAGGTGGGGTGAGGGGGGGGACTTACGAAGGGCCGAGCTCCTGGATGCTCAGCGCGGCGAGCCACTGGCCCATGTCGACGGCGGCGTCGATGTCCTTGCCCTGGACAAGGCCGGCGACGAAGCCGCCGGCAAAGGCGTCGCCGGCGCCGTTGGTGTCGTTGATCTTGTCGGCGCCGATGGCGTGGACGGGGTACTCCTTGACCCCGTCCTGGCCCTGGACGGCGACGAGGGTGGGGTTGGTGCCCTGGGTGACGACGGCGACGCGCGGGCGCTGGGCGTTCTTCTTGGGCAGGTTGGCGAGCGCCCTGGCGACGGCGGGGATGTCCTCGGCGATGTGGGCGAGGTCGTGCGACGAGGCCCACGAGGCGGCCTCGGTCTCATTGCAGACGATGTAGTCCCAGTAGGGCGACGAGGCGTCCAAGGGCTCCTTGAAGAACTGCGGGATGAAGGGCGCCGAGAGGTTCACGATGAAGGTCTTGCCCTTGGCGGCGGCCTCCTCGGCCAGGGCCATGATGGCGGGGGGGCAGACTGTTGGCCGGCAAGGGGGGGGGGCTCCGTCAGCGAGGATTTCTTTTATTTTTTTCACGGCAAGGAAGAAGAAGAGGGGGGTCACCTACCGGTGAAGTGGAAGCCGCCGACGTAGTAGAAGTCAGCGTTCTCGGCAAGCTTCCAGACCTCGGGGCTCTTGAGGTGGTCAAGGTCGTAGAGGTTGGCGGCGGCGAGGTCGGTGCAGAGGGAGCGGTTGACGCCGGTGATGATGGCGCCGCAGCGGCCGGTGGGGGTCTTGGGGTCGACGCGGTACTCGACGCGCAGGCCGACCTGCTTGACGGCGTCGCGCAGGATGGCGGCGTACTTGTCGTCGCCGACGCCGCCGAGGTAGACGACGCTGTTGGGGGCCAGCATGTACTGGGCGCCGCGGGCCGTGTTCTGGGCGGCGCCGCCGGCGATGAGCTTGGCATCGTAGTTGTTCAGCAGCTCCTCGTACAGCGGGATGTGCTTCTCCTCGGCCAGGATCGCGTCGTTGGCCTTCAGCCCATACTTGTTGAGCAGCTCCTCGTTGCCGACGGCCTGAATGTCTGTGCATGTCGGGCGCCGCGCGGGCCGCATGTTAGCGATATGCGCTCTGGACGGAGCGGGAGGTGCCGGATCGGACACGGCAGATGGACGTCGGACCCTCTGGTGCCGCGAGGATACCCAATTGGATCTCGTTGGGAAAGCAGATAGCTTATACTCATCGCCCCGACACGGTCATGACAGAAACGTGTGTTCCATCCGAGTCGTCTGTCCAGACAGGGCCATGATTCACATAGTCCATTGTACCCACTCGAGGAGAGGGTTGAGCCCAATGAAGATGAGACCTACCGAGGAGAGGGTTCTCCAAGCACAGGAGAGGGAATTCTTTAGCGGCAGCCATGTCGTCGTGGGATGTGAGGCTCTGAAGGGCGGTATTGGGCACGTGGAGCGGGAGGAGGGGAGATGGTGAGATGGTATGAATAGGCCGTTGGAGTTGGGTACTCGGCGACGATGGAGGGGTAAATAATAATTTATAGGACCCCGGGCCACAGATGGATGGTGGGGTTGCTCAGCGGGGCCGGACCAACTCGGGCTTAGCACACCGGTCCTTACTACAAGCAGTATTAACAGTGAAATACAGAGTACCGGTACCTAGGTAAATGGGCAGTATAGTAGGCTGTAGCAGACCGAGAGGGGGCTCGGGTCTGTCTGAGTGTCTGAGTGGGTATTCGAGTACAGTAATCTGTACGTCGGCCGGCAGAGACCATCAGCCGTCTATCGCCTAGCGGCCACTAATAGGTAAATAGGTAAATCACGTTGGGCTGTTTCCCCTCCAAGTCGAGTTACCTAACGTCGAGCGTCGTGTTGGCCCCGAGTACCACCATCATAACAACGAGCCACAATCCTGTCGAGGCACCGAACTTGAAATGGTTTTCTCTCAGTGCATCCTTTCTACTATGTACATGGCGATGATCCCCGCCGAGTTGAACAGGTTGAACAGTTGCCTTCTTTTTTTTTTTTTCACTTTGATTGGAATAACGTCATTTCTCTTTTTTTGTTTCATTACACAATCCAGCCTATAGTCTGGAGTCTGCCTATCTTGTCTCGGCCCCCGTGCAGTCCCTACGACCATGACATCTTCACATGAAGGGGTGGCATGGCATGCATTCACGCCTCGCGTCACTTTCGTACGACTCATTCCGGGTGGTGGTAATGCAGGATTTGGTGCCGGGTACTTTGCCGGGTACTGTCCCATTGAGCCTATCTCATGTCGACTCGCCTGTACCTGAAGATGCAAATAGCAACAGTGAAACTCCAACCGCCTTGATAAACCAGTGACCAGGAGAAACCCTTTACTCCTTTGTCTTTTGCGTACCACGGAGCAGACCCGTCCGTCTGGCAGCAATGAGACCCGCCTTTTGACCCTGTGCCGCGTATCTCGAGATGGTCGAAGCCTTACCGATATGTTGATGGTTACCCTGCGAGCCTGTGTCAGCGCGTCTGCAATGTCTGGTCTGCTGCACGCCCGGTGTCGGCGTCGGCAACTTACACCACCGTGAGGATGGTCGACGGGGTTCATGGCAACACCACGAGTCTTGGGCCACGAGTTGCGCTTGACGGCGAACTTATGCTTGGCGCGCGAGGCCTTGAGGAGGGGCTTGTCGGTACGACCGCCACCGGCGACGATGCCGATCATGCCGCGGGAGCTGCTGCTGACCACCTTCTTGGCGCCCGAGGGGAGCTTGATGCGGGTCTTGCCCTCGTCGGGGTTGTGGCCGACGATGGTAACGTAGTTGCCCGAGGTGCGGCCGAGGGTGCCACGGTCACCGACCTTCTCCTCGACGTTGGAGACGACGGTACCTTCGGGCATGGAGGCGAGCGGGAGGATGTTGCCGACCGTCAGGGCGGCGTTCTTGCCGGCGTAGATGAACTGGCCGGTGTACATGCCCTCGTTGGCGATGAAGGTCTCCTTGACCTGCTTGAACTTGTAGGGGTCGCGGAAGACGACGCGGGCGAGGGGAGCACCACGGCCGGGGTCGTGGATGATCTCCTTGATCACGCCGCGCATGTAGCCATGGCGCTCGGCGTAGTCGAGGCTTCGGAACTTGGCAGGGGCCTTTCGGAGGCGGGTGTTGGCGGCTAGGGAGAAGTGTGAGCGTGCTGGCTGTGCTGGCCGTGAGGCGCTTCGTGATCCGGGGCCAACCTACTGAAGATACCGCCGTTACCCTTTCTCTGGTTACGGATCTGCAGTCGCGATTAGCATCCCTCGTCGATATCGATGCCGGTATCGTCTCTGTCGACTTACAACGCGACCCATTTTGCCGGTCTACTGTGCGCAATCCGAGATGTTGGAGAAGGAGATGGGATGTGGTGGATGGTAGTTGAACTCGAAGTTTTTTGGTGCACCAAATTCAGAGCCGACAATTTTCCCTGATCCGCTAGTTGTGTGGGAGCCAGCTGGTCCCGGTCCTCGCTTGACCCTAATCATCTGGCGCCTGGCATGGTCAGTGCGCCCCTCCACTTTTGGGACCAGCTGAGGTAATCAGCAACCCCAAGCTCAGCCACATTTTAGACCGGTTTCTTCACGAGCCACACGAACCACAACCCAACCCCAAGTCGGCCCAGCTGAGCTGCCTATCTACCTGACTCCAAGCAGTTAGCGCACCCAAAAGAGCTAGATAGACTGCACTGACTGCGGTACCTACCGCAGCTTGACGGACCCAGAACCCAGAACGCGATAAGCCAACAACCCCTGCAGGAATTAAAGTGAATCAGCCTCAGGCGCGCCCAGGAGCAGAGGTATGTACGCTGTACCCTTCCTACATCATCAGATTCATCACCCAGCCCTGTTTAGATACCGTATTGCCCCGATCAATTATTATCCGTATTGCCAGGCAACCGGCTCGCCCATCTACAGATCTATTGCTCAGTCAGTCTTTGGTTCCATCACCGCCCTGCATCACCCTGTCCCATCGCCCGGCTGCGACCTCCCGTTTGCCAGCGAAAGCCCACCGATTCGGCGAAAAAAAGCGTCGGCGACAATGGCGTCGAAACAGCAGCACGCGCTCGCCTTCGAGAAGATAATCAACCAGGGCCGGGAGCGCAAGCGGAACGAGGACCTCGCCGCGCGCATATTCTCCAAAGACGGTGGGCGCCG
Source organism: Xylaria palmicola (assembly GCA_022385595.1). Classification (NCBI taxonomy): domain Eukaryota; kingdom Fungi; phylum Ascomycota; class Sordariomycetes; order Xylariales; family Xylariaceae; genus Xylaria; species Xylaria palmicola. The sequence goes on from MU281400.1 coordinate 184,580, forward strand.
GGCCAGCGCCCCCTTTAAAGCCGGCGCCGGCGGGTCGCTCGCGAGTCGAGTTGGCGTCAAGAAGGTAACGTTTTTTTTTTGCAATCCCCCATGTGCCCAGATGACACCGGTTGCACGGGCGCGAAACGACGGACGGACGGACAGCTTGGCTCACGCAATCCTCGCAACAGCGCGTATCAACCGGAGCCCGCCTCGGCGCCGGGAACATCGACGGGGAGTGGACGCACGATCTCCACAACGCACAGGACGGCCGCTGGTCGAGGGCGCAGCAGCAGCAGCAGCAGCAGCAGCAGCAGCCGGATCCCAACTCCCTCGCCGCCCGCGTCCACCAGCCGGGCACGACCCTCCCTAAGAGCAGACCGGGCGCGCAGAACGGGCGGTCGACGGCCCGCTCCAACAAGCTGGTGAGCGCCTTCTCGCGGACCTCTGCCTCCTCGACCCACGCGCAGCAGATGAACGTCGCCGACTCGCTGCCGGGCCGCGGCTTCTCCATCAAGGGGCTGGCCGGCCCCTTCGCCGTGCTGGCGCAGAACTTCGCGCCGGGCACGACGGCCGCCGACATCGAGAGCGCCATGACGCCCGTGGGCGGGCTCGTCAGCAGCTGTCGCCTGGTTAAGACCCATCCGATCGTCATCGCTGAGATCGTGTTCGAGAGCAAGGAGGGCGCCGATCGGGTGATTGAGCAGTTCAACCAGCAGACTGTGAGTCTTCTATTTTCTCCCAAATAGCCCATACCCCATACAAACTGTTGACCGATTTGCCCATGTCTACAGGCCGATGGTCGAACGTTGAGCGTGTACATGAAGCCCGGCGGCCATATATCGCCGCCCACGGGTCCGCGTTCCCAGCGCACCAATGAGACTCGGCTCCCCGGCAACAGCGTGCTTGTCGACGGATCTATGGGTTTCGGCGACGAGAGGGACGTGGAAGACCCGGCCGGTCTCTACAGCGACCAGCTCGTCTCCGCGAACCAGACGACGGGCAATAATAGCACGAATTACCGGAGAGACCGCGGCTACCGGCAGGCGCGATAGAGTCGGTCTGATCGTTATACGCCGCGGTACGGTCGATGGGGCCCGACCGACTACCACACGTCACGGTACAATCGATTTGAGCTATGATGCCCTAATACAGCACCTGGGCTTCCCCCTACGGCAGCCACCTGGGATCCTGTATTCTTTCGGTGTGGCGGACGCCAACGCCAGTCTAGAGAGATGGGTCCTCATGCGCACGTCCAGCCAGAGCTGGGCCTCTTCCCCAGAGAGCCAAGCGAGGGAAAAAAATTATTTCTCCTTTTACCCCGACGGCAAAAACCAGACGCCAGAGGTCGGCAAGAGCGGTTTTTCGTGTTTGATGTCGCTACTCATACACCGCCCAACACTCCACAACGACACCTGGTATCGAGAATAAGCCGCCATTTTTTCCCTGTATTATTATGCCACGGACCGGATGGATGGAGCCCTCCCCGCACGTGACTGGGATGGCGAAAAAAGATGTTAGGCGTTTATATGAGGGCGCCGGGAGCCCGGGAATGCGGCCTTTCATCTGCAGGAACCAAACGGTGGGCGAGTGATGACCACCGACCGCGACCTATGTGGACTATATAGGTTAGGTAACAACGGTCAAACTATAGATCTCTTCATGTGGGTGATGGGGCACACACAATAAATGAGTATTTGTTCATACTATGTATGTATGTTGCATGTGTATGTGCGTACGTAGTCTCTCGGCCACTGGGTAGTGAGAGGCTTATGAAATCTCTCGAGCCGTTCATGGCGATGACATTTTGACTGTTGGGATATGGTGTGAAATTCCGAAGCTCACATAATATAAATTTTACCAGATTTGATACTCACCACATCCACATATCAGCAATTTACACCTCATTTTCTCCCCTTCTCTCTGCAACATAACCTTTTAGTCTCCGTTACTTGCTTTTTAATATACAGAAACCTCAGTTCCAAAGGTTGAATCGGGAGTCCACGCCTACCTAATCCTTCTCGTCCTGATTAACCCCTCCAGCAGCACACCAGAGCGCGAGCGCTCTATACTACCTAAGTCAATGCCCCCGCCGTCGCGCAGCAGTTTTTGGTTTTACTTGGATTTAGACCACTTGTGGCCAGAGAGGCCCTGAGAGATTATGCGTGCATATCTCTCGTTCTTTTTCTTTTTTTTTCTCTTTTTTTTTAGTAAGAATAAAAAATAAAAGTATCGCGCACACTTCAACCAGCATAACCACAACCACGACCACAAACACAACCTCAACACCCTAACACCCTAACACCCCAACGCAACCAAGACACACACACACTCCGATCAAGAGAATTAACTATACTATGGGTAATAGTACAAGCGCCAACCTACAACCCAGCGTCCTAGGATCCAAGGAATGCAAGTAAAGAAATCCGATCCAACAAACCGCGTTTCTTCGCCCATGTCATGTCGTGTCATGTCATGCCATGCTAGCCACCACCCATCAAACCCATCACCCCCATCCCGTCGCATCCCCATCCCCATTCCTTTCCCGTCTCCGTGACTAGAAGAACCACCAAGAAATCAAATAAATAGTTAACTCTAGCTTCAGCCAACCTGCGAGAGTAACGTTATATAGCCCCTCGTGTCCTATCCCACAATCTTCTCCCCCTTTCCCCCTTTCCCCCTTTCTTTCTTTCCCTCTTTCCTCCTTTTTCTTTTTTTAAACTTTTTGTCGCCGGGAAACTAATCAACTAACCAGCCAGCCGGCCCCGGCCACTTTTCGCCTACCTACCTACCTACCTCTGAGATAGGTTTTACCATCCCGAATCGGAATGGGAATCCAACCTGAGCCACGCCGCTTTTAGTCCAAGCCTGAGCCTTGTTCTAAGCAAGATCCCACTTTTCACAATATGGTATATAAGCAAAACTTGCATAATTTATAATGCACATATTACTATTATGTAACAGGATCTATGAGGTCTGCGTTCCAGAACCAGAAATAATATGTAGAGATGAAAGGAATAAGTAGGTAGGAAGTGTTATATTGCAATTAGAAAAAAACGCTTGTTCATAGACCATCACCTATACTTTACCTCTGAAGTTTTATCCATACTAACTCTAGCTCCATAATTCTGTGCTGAGCGTGTAGAACCAAAGATATTGAGTAGGAAATTCCTTGCCAAGGACTTTCGGGATATAAGAATACCAATCATCTTTCCAAAGGCCGCAGCAGATTGTACTCATGGCGTATTCCCACCAAATGGGATGCCATCCTGACAGTGCCCAGTCAACAATCGCAATCTCGCCCCCAGGTCCAACCAAGATGTTTTTTCGCTGTAAATCGCCATGTGTAAATATCGACTTCCCATTACCCTTTAGAAGCTGAGGCAGCATGTGACCATAATAGTTAGCTTTATGGGCGAGACTGCAACCGCCGACCTCTTTATAGCGCAGGATAATAGCTTGAATCAGCTCTTCCTCTGTACTAAAGGGCCCGCTTGTGGCGACCCTTGAGTCCTCAGGACCGAAGTAGTCGTCATTAATTTTCGTCTTCCCTAGACTGCCAAAATAATCAGGGGCTGGTATGCTGCGAATAAGCCTAACCGCATCGTGCAACAGTCCGACAATATCCAGCCGCTCAGACTCAGGCATCTTATCCCAGATCTTGTCAAGCTGGCGACCAGGATAGTATTCCGCGATGATATACGTAATTGTTTGCAACCCTGGCCCGTACTTTTGATAAATTGCAAGCAGACGCGGTACAATGACACGCGGCATAAGGCTTTTGAGGTGCTGACGTGCGAATGCCATATTTTCGCCTTCAATTGGTTGAACGTCCGGACCGTACTTCACAACAAATTGCTCTCGTACGCGTACGGTACGTCTATCGAACAAAGTTTTGATTATATCCAGAGAGCTTTCGATCTCATCCACTAATGGCAAGGACGTAGGAAACCGGTCAGCTGGCACGCTGAAAAGTACCTTAGTTCGCGTTGGTGGTGGCGGCGGTGGTGGCGGCGGAGGGGGTGAATGAGACATTTTTCTCATGGTGAGGTAAGGTGCAGATTTAGTAGGATGCATTTATCGACAAGTAAAAGAAAGTTCCAATTGTCTAACTACTAGATTAGTGAGAATGAGTGAGGTTGACTTCATTGATGCTCTGATAAAGCCAAGGGGTTAACAGAGCTGGCTGCGTATTGGAGCTCCTCAGTTACCTACTTATACTTAAGAGGTACCTGACTGATGGCTGGCTGAGCCGAGCTTGAGGAAAAGCGGCAAGTGCGCTAAGCCTAGTTCGCTGCATACCTTTGGCATTTGGTAAAACCTAGTCTAGAACCTACCTTACCTACCTACATTCTATGATTTCGCTTATTGACATCGACTTTGAAAGACCGGGCTTAGGATAGGATAGGACAGCAGCCACAGACGCCCCGTCCAGTTCGGTTTATTACATACAGTGTGAACTAACTAGGTAATTAGGTAGTCCGCATGAGACAAAAGTACGTAGTACCTATCACCACAATCACTCACTCACTCACACATTTTAACGAATTCAGAATATTGATGTGTTGTAGGTAGTCGAAGGTTGGTCAGTCGGGGGTGTTTTTTTTCTTCTCTTTTTTTTAAGAAAAAAGGAGGGTCGAGGAAATACAAAAAAAGAGGCATCCATCCCCGAGAAAAAAAAGGAGAATGCTTAGTCTGCGGGCGTATGCAACCAGGGGGGGGGGGGGGGGTCACGTTCTAGATAGCCAGTATGAGGGTTTTCCTCCCCTTCCTCCTCCCATTCTCAGACCCATCCAAATAAGTCTATGGCTTCCTCAGCGCTTGAGTCGAGCAGCTAGACTGGTTAAAAACCTCCGGTTTTTGTACGTAGTATATATAAAGATGTCTCAGCCGTTTTTGAGTGCGGCGCGGCCCATGGAGCCCCCGTGACCCATCTCATGCATCGGCGCGCCTCTGGGTAGTTTATATACCCGCCCCGCCAACCTGTCGCCTCGAGCACGATAGTCCAGGCCGCCCACCACCGTACTAGCACGGAATTCCTCGCATAGTACGGTCGACTAAGATCCGGGGTTCCCTAAGCTAGAGCCGAGTAAGGCGGTGAAGGAGGCATCCAACAGAGATGTGACCATGTGGGGGCACCATGTTGGGCATGATTTAAGGCTCTCTAAGAACCCATCTAGTTCCGTCAATGCCACGGGTTCTGGCCACTAAACCCTTCCTCGAGCGTTCGTTCTTCCAGGTTTCGAATAACATCACGGTTACCGCCTCTGGCACCGCCCCTCTGTGCTCGGCTGTCCCGCCGGCCGGCAACCCTGCCTGCGCCGGGATCTGAGAGCCCCATACCATCCGCAGGCGGAGGATAGTATGCTGGGCTTGGTTGCAGTCGAATCGGCTGGTTTGGATCTAGATGGCTCGCAACCCTCTGAATCGCTGCTGGTATTCCGCTTTGTTGCTGGTCCATAGTGGACGCACGCTGACGTCCAGCTCGGACAGTAGCTTGTTGGTACAGGTTCGGTTGTGATACGCCACCATAGTTTGCAGCTGGCATCTGGGCCTGCGCCTGACTCATGACCATTGGCCCATATGGTGACTGCTGAGCAGCATATGGGGGAGGCGCACCAGCATGGCTGCCTCCCGGTGTGTACATGCCATTGTTCCCATACATTGGGGGTTGCCCGTGAGGCGACTGGGGGTAGTGGTTAGTTGGCAGTGTGTAATTGCCTTGAGCAGCAGCCTGGGCCTGGGCCTGGGCGGCTTGCGCTCTTTCTCTTTGCTTGGAGAGTTCAGCAGCCTGCTGCTGTTGCTGAGTACCTGGTGCTGGCGACCGGTTCAGTGAGCTCGATTTCAGGTTCATCGGCGGTACGAAAGGACCAGTGTACTTCTGCTGAGTAATGAATGGATGAAGTTTGGCCTGCTGAGGGGACCACCGTTCCAGAGGGCTGATTGTTAGCAGCCCCCGCACAAAGTCGATGAAGGCTGTTCGGTTATTCATTTCTAAACAGGGCCATTAGTCGATACTGACGCGATAAGACAAACTTCGGGCTACCCACCTCGCTCAACCTCGTTCGGTTTCATGTTCTTCCGTGGCAGCGGATACGTCTTGATGATCTCTGGTAGCGTACTCGCTTGGAAATATTTCTTGCTAGGTTGTTCTTTCGTGCCACGCTCTTTCGAGTATTGATTTATGTCCTTTAAGTGATAGCTCTTCCGGCCGTATTCATCCTGCCTCTTTTCGAAAAAGTCTCCGGCTTGCTTGCCAACCTCAATCATCCAATTTGGTGGATTGCCCAGCATCTCGACAATTCTCGACACTTGGTTATATTCCGAAGAGCCAGGAAACAATGGCAGTCCCAGGAAAAGCTCGACCACAATACAGCCGAGAGACCACATGTCGATTGCGGACGAGTAGGGAAGACCCAGCAAAACTTCTGGTGATCGATAAAATCGTGACTGAATGTAAGTATAGACTGTCTGTCGCTCGTCGCATGCTGAACCAAAATCGATGATCTTGATGATTGGGCTTTCTAAGTTCTTCAGTAAGATATTCTCGGGCTTTAAATCGCAGTGTATCAACCGAGCCTTGTTGAGCAAAGCCAGACCATTCAGCAGTTGCTGCGCGAATACTCGCACAAGCGTCGTGCTGAGGCCACGGAACTGGTTCTGCTTTATCAACTCATACAGATTGACGCTCAGTAATTCGAATACTAAGCAAAGATGCTGCCTGTGTATAAAGGTGTCTTTGAGGCGTAGCAGGTGATGGTCATCGTTCTTGTCGAGCTTTGTGTTTACCTGTCCGTAGATTAGATTCTGAAATGTTAAGTTGGATCAGCAAAGGAATAATACCAAGTCTAGTACAGATACCTCCATCATGCTCTGGTTGAAATAGGCTGTCCGGTTCTTGATGACTTTAACAGCCACAACCTCTTGTGTCTTCAGGTTTTGGCACTTGACAACTTGTCCAAAAGTTCCCTGCCCGAGCACATCAAGAATTAAGTATCGGTTCCTGGGGTTATAGTTAGAGTCTATATAGAGATACTCGAGGATGAATGTGATACATACTTGTGGCCAGCCTCCTCGGATCCCAATATGTCATTGACATAGAGAATGTAGTCACTGTCCTCGTTGTCGTACCCGTCATTCTTGGTTCCTTTGCTCGGCTTGGTTAAAACCCGGCGCGGGTTCCTCGACGATTCATACTTGAAGTTAGGATTGCAGATCCGGTATGTCGCAGGCAGGTGAACTGTGAGTGCTTGAAGAGGCTGGCGCACGGATTTAGCATATGACACTGCGGGCTATTGGGGGGTCTGGGGGGCCGTACACTTATAAAACCACCCTCTGGGTTTGCTCGCCGAAACGGCGGCTGTGAGTTGATCCTAGGCCTTAAGTCTGATGGGCTCTCAATTTTCCGAAGTTGAGGAACCGGCTTCCTCTCAGCGGGCAGGGGGGCCTGTGGATGTAATGGCCTCCTCGGCGACTTGGGATCGTTGGCGTAAGTGCCATCAAGGGCAGAAATCGCAGACGACGGATAATTATCCTGGCTATTGCCAAATGGCACTATGGGCGGGAGTTGTGAGCTCGGACGCGGGTAGTAAGGACTGGAAGGAGCATAATCAGGTCGAGTGGGCGACTGACGCTGGCTGTGCGAAGACGAGAATTGGCCCTGGCTTGACGTCACGTTGGAGCCATAAGGCGAGTTGGGCGACAGCACCTCCATGGGCGAGTAACGCTGAGCGGCGGCCGAGGGTTCGGTGGAGGAGTGCAAGTTAGCAGGCCGCGCAGCGCCGCCAGAGAGGTGAGCTTGATGGCGAGGCCGCAGGGGATATCCGATGGAGCTGTACGGGTCATGAGCGTCTTGCATGGGGACGTCGCCGTTGCCATCGCGCACAGCGGTTGAGGGCGACGCGACGCTAGGCTGGGCGGAATGTGAATGTATCGTGCCCTGGTATTGGTCATATTTGAAGCCACCGGGGGGGTGGACATGGCCGGGCAGCTGTTGAGGGTATTCACGGGTGGGCGTCATTTGGGTGGCGCCGTTGTATCTCCTCGGAGCGCCGGCGGCGTCCTGGTAGCCCTGCCATTGATCCATGGCGGCTGGACGGGAGGAGGAAGGGGCCCGACCGCCGACGCGATTTCAAGACGTGGCTTATGATGACGAGGTGTCGTGGTAAGAGAAAGTGGAGGCCGCGGGCGGTTGATGCGGAGGGGTGGGAAAGCTGTCGAAAGCCAAGCCACTGACAAAGCCAGGCCAGCAGGATACCAGCAGTCGCAGCAGCAACGGCAGCAGCCGGACACGCACGGAATATCCTGTAGGGGCCAAGTAAGTGAGCGGGCAGACCAAGCACCAATAGACAGCGTGGGCAGACGGGAGGAGGCAGAGGGCGACTGGGCAGCAACCGGGGAAACGTACTCTGCTGATCAAGTGGGCGGGCGGCGTGGGCGTGGGACTCTAGGGACTCTGGGGACGTGAGACCTGGAGGCTGGGCCTGTGCCGGGACCTGGACGGGGAGCGTTGATGTGGCTACGTGGACAGACGAGCTGGCCCTGGTGTTGATTGTTAGGACGGACGACTTGCAGTCGGCGTGCTCGAGGCGCGACGAGACGAACAAGGCGGTGCTGGCGACCGGGCGGCCCAGGAAAGTACCGGTAACCCGGGGGCACAAGCGAGCTGCCCAGGGGCAATACAACACAGTAGGCGTCTAGGTGAGGTCGGATAGAGCGTCTACTAGGAATTCATGGCGCAAGACCACAGTCGAGGATGCAAGGCAGAACAAGGCGCGTCCCGGATAAGGAGCTCCAAGGGGCCAGCGCAGCAGCAGGCCAGGCTGGTGTAGGCTGGTGCAGTCAGGATCGCTCCGGCTACGATACCTGGACTCGGGACGGGCAGGGAGAGAGGGACGAACAGGTGGGCTGTCAGCCGGATGCGTGCTCGTCCTGCGGGATACAGTGGATGACGATGATGGTGGCGATGACGGCGGTCGAGGGGGGTAATTAAGTGACCGAGTCAGCCCGTCTCAGGAAGGGTAATTGGCGGTGGAACAAGATGCGTGCGTTGTGGTATGAAGATATCGTCATGGTATTCCGAGAACAATCAATCAAGGTTACCTACCTGCCACCAGTTCGAAGAATAAGGCAGAGCGAGCGAGCGAGAGAGAGAGAGAGAGAGAGGCGCCCGACAGAGGGCCAGCGGCGGAGGGGTACCGCTGCCAACACCACCGCTTGCCTGCCCAGCTAGGTACTGTTCAGCTGCTTGAGCCTTGGAAGGTACCTCACCTCTTAGGTAGGTTAGGTACTAGATCTAAGTACTTGATGTACCTAGGTACCCGGCGGGGGAGACGGCGAACAGGGACTCGTAGCCTGAAAGTCAGTCCAACCTCTCAGTCGTAAGGTACTTACTTAAAGTAGGAAAACACGGAGGCAACCTTAACCTTGTTCCAGGCTACCTACAGGCACCTACCTAGTTAGCTGCTATCGGGCACGCACTTAGGTACGTTAGGTACTTACGGGGTGGGCATGCTGGCTGCTCTACTCGCGCTCGTTGGGCCTCTGGTACGCTCTCGCTCTATCTACCCAAGGTACCTAGGTAGGGTACATAGATTACTTTAGGTATGTAGGTCATGTTTTCTTTGGGCATCTACAGACTACCTATCTACAACTGCTTCCCAACTGCGCTACACTACCTACACCAGGCCTATCCCCGCTCGATCCACGGACCACGATCGACATCGACCACTGCAAGTCGGACGGACATGACCCTGTTTGGTCTGATCTGCTCGTCCAATGCCATGGTCACCTCGGCCCCCCATATTCCCTCATTCGCCGGCGCATCTTCAGAGCCGTCGATGACAGCCCGCCCGGCCCGCGGCTGAGGCTATATTGCATCATTATAGGAGGCAACATTGACTTTGACTTTGACTTCTTCTATCTTCTTCTTTCCCCCCTTCTCGTAACGCTTGGCACACAGACGGGAGGGCGGCGGATGTGGTAGCCTACCTAACGTACTAGACTAGGTAACTCATAAAGGCGAATAAATATTCAATACCGTAGGTAGTCTAGTACGTACCTAGGTATGATCCCCAACAGTACCTGTACCGCTTCCGTCGCAAAGTCTCGAATGCGGTGCAGCCCTGAAACGGCTCCGAGCCGGCGCCTCCGTCAAAAAGACTGCCTTATATTACGACATGTCGCACTGCCCATTGTTCGCCTCGAGTCTCGCTCCAGCCGACCCCCACACATGCCTGCTTGTACCAGTCATCTAATACACATCTTCGACATCTTTTGTCATTCAAAACAGGAGTATACTGCCGCATAAAATAGACGGCCCTCCAGTCCCAGTCCGGTGTTTTCCTCCCCCCCTTTCTCCTGTTTGCATCACTTGGTTTTTTTCCCCGAGTATATGCTATTGTATTCTCGAATCCCTTTTTTTTTGTTAATACATCGAGTTCCGGGTTTCTCGGCACCCTCTTGTTTGTCTGATCTAGAGTGTGGATATCATGCTTAGTTAGCAATGAGTCTTTGACTTGCTCACTGGCTGTCTCTCTTAGTAAATCCCGCTTCTGTAAGACGTTGTATGTGGTTTTCAAGTTGTACGTTATTACTGGAGGACAACTTGTTTGGGTAAAAGTTGAATAGTTAAGTTACATCAACAGAGGTCACCAAAGTAAAGGCCTTGACTTCGACCCCGCCTTCGTCGAACGGCTGTTCGGAAGCTTAGGCGAAAGGGGACTCGGATAGGATAACACCCAGTAAATCAAAATCTACATTGATCACACCGCCTCCCCACATCGCTTCATAGAAGGCAATGGTGGCGTCGACGTAGCATTGACGCACGAGTTGTATTTAGAGAGTCCATGCTTGAACCCGTCACATTTACTATTAATAATATACCACGTTGCTTTCTCGTGTTATTCCGATCCGCGGGTCGTCTTGCTCTTTCGCCCACGAACCGTTCGTTGCTGGATATCATCTAATCCCGAATTTCCTGCAGTCTTTCTCATTCCTGCTGACTTACGGAGTGGCATATACCCACCCAGGCGTCCTCTCGTGCTATGAGAAGCCTGTGCGATCTGCGATTCTGATGCATTTTAATACAAACGTCTTATATCTTCAAACCTTTTACCATGCTTCTTCCCAAGAAAAGAAAGAGACGAAATGAAAAAAAGGATCCGGTCCTTTGGATATCCAATCGTCAGCGCTGGCCACCCAACAATAGCAGAAAAAGGGCGCCGGCAGCGGCGGTAACTTCATCAGAGCCCTTGGTAAAAATTGCAGTTATATCAACGATCGCCCTGGAGGTATCAAGGAGGTACTTGGAAAGATGCCAACAAACTTTTGGGACGAATCAATGTAACAAACGATAGAGCTCAACATAGCGCCCACATTGGGGCGAACATCACACAGCCACGGAGAAAAAAAGGAACCGAAACCGATAATAAATGGGAAGTCACCAAAGAAAATGGGTTACATGGAACCGCGCGAGAAGAAAAAAAAGAAGAAAGAACCCTATTTTCCATCATGAGACCCAGTAGAGATGTAGCTGCACCGATGCTGGATCGGCGCTGAACCTGCGTCTGCATTCGATATTGCGCCGATAACTGCAGCGATATCCTTTCCTAAGCCCTTCGTCAAGAAGCAATCAACCACATCCTATTTTACATCCCCAAAGCCGCCACGGCTCATACGACGTTAGCCTTGGTAGGCGGGATAGGCATTGTTGAAGTTCTGGTTCGGGGGGGGTTGGTTCCACTGCTGATTCGGGGGTTGCTGACCACGACCGTAGCCTCCCGCGCTCGGTGGTCCAGCATAGCCCATAGGCTGACCTGCGTACCCGGCAGGCGACTGAGCCGGCGGTCCACCATATCCTTGCTGCTGACCTCCGTATTGACCTAGCCGTGTCAGTGTCAGCCGTGCTCCCAAAGCCTTAAAGCGGGCTAAGTTTGAGGCTTACCTCCATACTGGGGAAAAAACGTGGACGGGGTACCTGGGTAGGCAGAAGGCTGCGCACTCTGAGGACTGAACGCCTGCGGCTGTGATGGATCAAAACTCCCTTGGGGGTTGGTTGGTGTCTTATCTTTTCCCCACTGCGCTGTCGTTAGTCCTGGCTAGTATCTCTGCTCATTAAATGCACTTACACTACACTTCAGGGGCCTGCCGTTCACGTTATAGCCATTCAGCTGGCAAATTGCCATGGCAGCATTCTCGTGGGTATCCATCTTGATGAACGCAAAACCACGATCGGCTTGAAAACGAGACTCTGTCACATAGCCAAAGTTTTGGAACAGCGGAACGAGGTCAGTCTGCGTCGTATATGGAGTGAGATTCCCCACATAACAGGTCGTTTGCCAACCCGGCGTCTGATTAACAATCATATCGAAACTCTGAATACCATGGGTTGGGAAGTGATGATGGCCGTAAGGAGTAGTTGGCGTCATGCCCATTGCCTGCAAGGCTTGCTGCTGGGCAATAGAAGGTTGGCCTTTCTGATTAGCCCAGTTGCATCGGATAGCGCGAGAGCCCAGCCACTCTCCATCCATGGAGCTCAGCGCCTTCTCGGCGTCACCACGATCTCGGAAAGCCACAAAGCCATAGCCTCTAGATCGTCCTGTTTTCATATCCCACATGACGCGGGCCTCTGAAATGGTACCAAAGGCAGAAAATGCTTGCAGAAGAACCTCGTCGTTGACTTCGTTGGACAGATCGCCAACGAAGATGTGAAAGTGGGATGAGGTATCCTCCTTGTTCGTAGTATTAGACTGGTAAGCCCAGTTGACGCGAATCTCCTTTGGAGCCATTAGCATCCATCCGACTAAGCCATGAGGGACCAACAGAACTTACAGATTGGTGTACACGACGGCCATTTAGGGTCTGCATGGCGCGTTCGGCCGAACCCGGATCATCATATTCTACAAAGCCGTAGTTGTAACCCTTAGCCTACGCGCAGGGTTAGCCGGAGGTTAAGTGACTGGACCAAGTGCCAACGAGGAAGGAGCTAGCTGAATGCGCGGACTATCGTACTATCCACCGCTTTTCTGGTTATAGGGCCATCGTCGACTCACATTTTTATCTGGAATGATTTTAACATTCTGAACGTGGCCGGTCGTCTCAAAGATTTGGCGCAGTATATCTTCTGTGACGCGGGGGTCAAGACCACCGACATAGAGGGCGCGCTTATTAGGCTCAGGCGCAACTCGACGAGGGAACGGGCCTCCACTGGTAGGAGACATAACAGAGCTCTTATCGACAGCGGACATAGGAGACGTAATCGCGGTAGGGATGGGGTTCGTATTAGGTGGGATATGCAACGGCGGGGGCGGCATGTGTGCTGGGTTCCCCTGGCCGTTCTGGTTGGTGTCGAACCCGGGAGCACCAGCATTGGGTTGAGGCGGTGGCGGTGGTGGGAGCTGGGAACCAGCAGGGGGTGCGCCAGAGTCCGCCATTAGGTCGAATTGAGGAAAAGATGATTCGCTACTTTAGTGGTCGCAAATGCGGAGTAAATCAAAACCAACAGCGTAGATAGCTAGAGTCGATGAACGGGCAAGTAGAAAGCGGTCGTACGCTTGAGGATAACGAATCTGGGTAAGGTTTGAAGGTCGTAACTTCGTTGGGTCCCGGAAGGAGACCGAGGTGGGGTATTCAAAAGATGCGGTCGTGCTGCTCAGCCGGGGCTTGGAACGGGAAGAGACGACGGGGCCGAGTTGCGGGTGCGCAAACTGTCCGACGTGAGCAATGGCAGCAGTGGGCGCAAGCGTGCAGCAGCTTTTCTCGAGCAAGGCGGACAACAGAGGCACGGCGCCGACGGGATGGAAGCTCTCCGAGAAGATGTTCAGGTAGAGCTGAAGACGGCGGCGGTGACACACGGCGCGTACGACAGATGAGCGCAAGCTGTGAGGCAAAGAGGTGCTGTCCGCGGAAGTGGCGGCTGGCGGCGAGCAGCGAGCGGCGTAGGCGGAGACGGAGAAAGTCAAGGAGACAAGCGCCAATCCAGGTGTGCGAATCGGCCGTAGACGCTGGGCGAATATGCGAACACGAGGCGGGTGGTGACGAGTAGGCTGAGGATAAGGGAAAAGCGAGCCAGAGGAAAAAAAGACCAGAGCGACGATGACGAGACACACAAGACCAGAGAACAAGACAAGAGGCGAGAAAAAGGAAACTGCCTGGCAGGAGGAGTCCCCCGGATTCTCAACGCACAACACCGACGATACGTAGAAAGGCGATTTCGCACGACGATGTAGGAGATGGGAGGGGACGGGAGGGAAAGCGAAGCAAACAGAAAATGGTAACGGGGTCCAAGTATTCAAGTACCACCTCGGTGGAGAAAGTCACAGTCTGGTTGGCAGAAGGCCAGAATGCGACCGCTGTGGCTGGTGCCCGCGGTAGCTGGTACCTAGCGCCAGGCCCAGAGATACCGGCGGGTGCGCTGCTGTACGCACCACCACCACGAGGTACCTTACACTTGCAGCGCTGCTGCGATACCCCCCGGTACCCAGGCAAGGCCCCCCGCCCTGGACCATCACGCCAGCCCCTCCATGCACCCAGCTAACGTTAGGTACCTAGGTACTGTAGGTAGGTTAGGTAGTGGACGACATACCTATAGCAAGTACCCCAATTGAGGTATACCGTACACCGTACCATACATGCCCACAGCCCTAAGGTTGCCTGTTAGGTACCTACTTTCAGTATATGGGTGCGTTGTAACAGGTACATGCTTACGGGGTACGGCGAGTATCTGAGAACCAGGGCGGATCGAGACCCCAAGGAAACATACAAAGGAGGGCAAGGCTGCTTGCGGCATGAAAGCATCATAGGATAAGTAGCTTTTAGATCTAAGTTACCACGTGCAGACTTCCGCTAAAGTGACAGTTTGCAGCAAACATCATGTCAGGTGTCTCACCCGGCAATGCTCTCCCACCTCAACATACCAATATCTCGGTAATGAACGCTTATGCGAACTTCAAGTAAGGCACTTTCATGTTAAGACGGAGAGGTGGGGGACCTCTAGGGGACCTCTAGGGGACCCCTAGGTACTAAGTAAGTTAAGTAGGTACTTAAGATACCCGACATGTTTTTAGTGTGCCACATTGTAGCGGGGTGGGGGTAGGCGGTCTACTAGGGCCCAAGTCACATAAGGCAGCGTTGACAGTCTGATGCCTTAGGTACCTGACTAAGGGTTGTATGGTAAACGTACGCAGAGTCTTGCGTATGTGGAAGCGTGGTGAGCAAGCCTTGAGAGTAAATAACTACAGGTAGGCAGAAAGCGGCTCAAGCATCCATGGCGTATACCTAAATCATGCTGTACGCCTGCAGGCTATACTATAAACCGGTCACAACTCAAAGTTGACTGCGTCTGCTGTTACGTTCAGCCAGTTTTAAGGTTAATAACAGCAACATTCAGCAGACCTCAGCCCCAGTTTCAAGAAACGGAATAAAGAAAGTGATTCTTACTCTTAACGGTACCTAGTTGCCCCGTGCCTGTACGGAACGGGAAGCGGGAAACCACAAGTCACTACTAAGTCAACCCAACTAGAAGTACTCTAGCCACACAGCGAAGCCACACAGCGCCCGGCGCTTCTTCCTCAGATCGCTACCCAGACCTGCCAAGCACAGGCGCAGCTGCGAGTCACCCCTGGCAGCCAGCTGTGTATCCAAGCATCGGTATATTTACAAGTACCAGGTCTACGGTATCACAAACTTAAACGTCGCCCTTAGCCAACACAACATCCACTCCAAATCCTAAAATTACGGCTCTAGCTTAGGCTTCTCAGCTCCTAGGTCCCCCTATCTTCTTTCTACCTCATCGCTTTCTTTCTGTGACCTGCCTCACGAGCTCCTAGCCGCCAGGTGGCTCACCTATGCCCGGCTACTAGGTGCAGCCATGGCGAGCTCGACAGATGATGCTCTACAGATCATTAATCAATCGTACAGAGACGTTGTAAGCTCATTTCCCCTGAATTTTCTCGATATCAGCTGCTAATTCATCACGCCGCAGCTGATTCAAGCCGGGAAGCATTTTAGAGTGATAGCAAAAGATGGCCCTGGCGCTCTCGCGGGCACCTACAGCGGGATCCAGGCAAAGACGGGTGACGCATTAACTCAATACCATCTTGCTCTGAATGAGATTGAGAATGAAATCGTGCGTGCAATTTCCATCATACTTGCTGGCGCCCCTCGGAGCCATGACTGATTCTTGATAGATTCGGGCCAAATCTGTCCTCCTCAGGGACCTGGAGAACTTACGCGCCGCACGAGCTCCCGCTCCCGCTCCCGTCCCGACGCCGCAGCTCATGGCGCCACCGGCCCCCATGATGGAGCTACCCTCGGCCGCTGCGCATTCACGCAGCTTGAATCATGCGGCTGCCATCGCTGTCCCCCCTCCCTTCCCTCCAAACAAGGAGATCAAGACGGTTGCACCTTTCCCGGACATGGGCGTGAGTATGTCTCCCGATGTGGTCGATCTGACTTCTGGGGAGAAGACGGCTTCCCCGCGGGTTCAAGCCGGTTCCGTCAAGCCAGTAGCCCGCCCAGCTCCGCCTGCAAACGTGAAGCCTTCGCCCAAACCAACTCACAAACCTACGCCGCCTACCAAGGTAACTCCCGTCCCTCCGCCGCAAATCCCACGTCTCCAGGCACCTCAGCCCTCAAACGCTTCAACTCAAGCAAAACCCCAACCGGGCCCCCAACCCCCAAAAGTACACCAAGCTACCCAGCCCATACAGGTTCCAGCTGCTCAGGCAGTTCAAGACAATGGCATGGGTGCCATGATAGACCTTTCTTCTACAGGGGTCGGCGATGGTGCTATCCCCACTACTGGGGGCGGCGAACTGAACTTTACGGATATGGAGTTCTCGCTTGCTCCCCCGCCGGGAGAACCTCAGGGCGCCCCTCCTGCTCCGATGTCCGAGTTTGACCTGGCCACTTTTGCTCCCCAGGGTGGGAATGCCAATGTTGCCATAGGCAACACAGCTGGCGCCAACCCCATGCAGCCGTCCAACGCAGGCTCGAACATGGACGATCTATTCAACCTAGACGATACGAATGGGGCCGGCGACAACATTTTTGACCTGGGCGGGGGCGAGGTCAACGACAGCACTTTTGAGGACATGATGTTCTTTGGAAACAACGACTCGGACATGGCGCAGTTCGACGACGCATACTTTGGCATATAACCCTGTCCTTATTGCGCGGCGTTTCTAAGCAAATATGGGGAGAATCTTGAAGCTCACCGGGGTTTGAGTTGCGACCAACTATTTCTCATTTGTGTTAATCCCACAATCATTTCCTCTATTGTTCCAGGAATACCTTTCCGGCCGTCCAGCAGGGGGATTCGGGAAACAAGGTTGCTCGGTTTATGAGAAAAACCAAGCAGAGCGTTGGCGACGAGCAAAGATTTGGCGTTCGGCGCTTGGTCAGTATTCTGCGGTTAGTAATCACTGTATTTAATGTGCGATGGCTTTTACAAGAGTTTGCAGCTGGCTGGAATAGGGGGCATACTATGAAGAGGAGAATGTGGAGAGTCATAATAAATGTCTAGTATAACCAAAGGCCTGCTAGCTTACATACAAGTAGTTAACACGCGTTCTTGGGTCGGCATAGCTTATTGAGGATTCTCGTCGTGGTGTTTCTCATAGGCACGATCCTACACTCGTTGGCCTTTCGAAAGCCCAGTTATTTTTTCCCCTTTCTTCCCTTGTCGCTGGCTAGTATGTACTAGTGGTGACACACGGTTTGCCAATACTATAGCTATCATTGTGAGAGGCATAACATCACGATTCTCGCTCAGGAGATATATGATACGTTAGAAGGAGATACGCCTAATACTCATGACACCCAGTCTTTGGGGTGTGAGACGAACGGATATCCTCCAGGGATGCTCGCCCGAGTGACGCGTTCTGGTGAGTAGGCAGGATGACTGACGAACGGCCCATACAGACCTTACAAGTCGAGTAGCGGTTGCCCAGAGGAATTGATAGCGAGAGAAGAAGGGGGAAACAGATTTATTCATTGTGACACTATCTACAGAGATGGTAGCGTTGGAAAATCTATCTAGACGGCTTGCATTAGTCCTGTTGGTCAGGCTTCCAGGTGACGCCGCGTGGAGGCTGCAAGTCCGATTTTGTCACCCTAAAAATACTGAAAAACAAACGCTGGAAAAAAAAAACGCTGGATAGAGATATTGAGACGGCTTGCATTAGTCCTGTTTCCAGGCTTCCGGGTGACGCCGCGTGGAGGCTGCAAGTCCGATTTTGTCACCCTAAGAATACTGAAAAACAAACGCTGGAAAAACAAACGCTGAGAAAACAGACGCTGAGAAAACAAACGCTAAAAAACAAACGCTGGATAAGAATATAGTGTGGTAGGCAGTTTATCCTCGTGCCCGGGAGGCAATAAGTGCAAAAATAGGAAGATTGGGGAGGAGGGGAACACTAGGTAATATAGCAGAGGATCGTAGAATGTTAGAACGCTGGGCAAAAAATATTGAGACGGCTTGTATTAGTCCTGTTTCCAGGCTTCCAGGTGACGCCGCGTGGAGGCTGCAAGTCCGATTTTGTCACCCTAAGAATACTGAAAAACAAACGCTAGTATAAACAAACGCTAAGAAAACAGACGCTGAAAAAACAAACGCTGGATAAGAATATAGTGTGGTAGGCAGTTTATCCTCGTGCCCGGGAGGCAATAAGTGCGAAGGTAGGGAGATTGGCGAGGAGGGGGAACACTGTTCCCGGGAGGCAATAAGTACGAAGGCAGGGAGATTGGCGAGGAGGGGAACACTGGATGATATGGCAGAGGATTGTAGAGTGTCAGAATGCTGGGCAGAGATATTGAGACGGCTTGCATTAGTCCTGATAATTTCTCGTCAGGCTTCCAGGTAACGCCACGCGGAGGCTGCAAGTCCGATTTTGTCACCCTAAAAATACTGGAAAACAAAACGCAGAAAAAAACAAACGCTGGTAGAAACAAACGCTGAAAAAAAAAACGCTGGATAAGGATATAGTGTGGTAGGCAGTTTATCCTCGTGCCCGGGAGGCAATAAGTGCAGGGGCAGGAAGATTGGCGATCAGGGGAAATATAGCAGAGGATTATAGAATGTCAGAATGCTGGGCAGAGATATTGAGACGGCTTGCATTAGTCCTGATGATTTCTCATTAGGCTTCCAGGTAACGCCACGCGGAGGCTGCAAGTCCGATTTTGTCACCCTAAGAATACTGAAAAACAAACGCTGAGAAAACAAACGCTGAAAAAACAAACGCTGGATAAGGATATAGTGTGGTAGGCAGTTTATCCTCGTGCCCAGGAGGCAATAAGTGCAAGGGCAGGGCAGGAAGGTTGGCAATAAGGGGAACACTGGATCATATGGCAGAGTATTGAGACGGCTTGCATTAGTCCTGATGATTTCTCGGCAGGCTTCCAGGTAACGCCACGCGGAGGCTGCAAGTCCGATTTTGTCACCCTAAAAATACTGAAAAACAAACGCTGAAAAAAACAAACGCTGGATAAGGATACAGTGTGGTAGGCAGTTTATCCTCGTGCCCGGGAGGAAGTACGGAGGCAGGAAGATTGGCGAGGAGGGGAACACTGGACGGCATGACAGAGGATTGTATGGAGGGCTTGAATGGATTAGTTTCAATTGAGTACTTAACTAGGGGTCCTGAGGTCCATGGTCTCCTTCTCCGATGGATCCTCTTGACCATGTATATACAGAACTCTCTGTCTCTTCGCCTCCTCTGCTGCCCCTCCGCGGGTCTTACTGTGAGGCCTTTTAGGGACGTAGTTCCGATCTTGTGACCTCTGCCGGCCGATAGCCAGAGAGAAGAAGAGGGCCCGTATGCGCTCAAGGTGGGCATGCGTGTCTCTGCGAGGGCCTGAGGTAGGACTCCTACGTGTAACAGAAAGATTGGTGAGGAGGCGAACATTGGGCGAGACGTGATGGAAAGGGACAATAGAGACGACAAAGTGAAGGGGTAAGGGAGTTGAAGGGATAGGAAGAGGGAAGATAGACATGAATAAGACGGACGGATGAAACGAGCGGTTGGGATAGTCAAGATAAGTAGAATGAGGCCAGAGGGTGGGTGTGGTGATGGGTGTTCGCGGTGACTCTTGGTGTTTTGGTGTCGAGAAAGTGAGGTGTAGGAGGGAAGAATGAAACTGAGGGATCGGGGAGGGAAGGCCTTCCTTTATGCCCAATCGTGGGAGAGGAATTCGCCACGGACGCGTATGCCCGAACTCGAGGGAAAGGAGCAGAACCCCGTTGGCGTATACAGACGCGCATGCCCGAACACGAGGAAAAGCAGCAGAACCCCGTTGGCGCATCTAGACGCGCGTAAGGTTTCCAGAAAGGGTCACGGACTCTAGCAGAGGCATCGTGAAGCCGTTCTTTTGGGAAGCAAGGAAGGAAGGGGTTATCCCGCAACGAGCGAAATTGTAAGACTGCCCGCATTACGCGGCCGAGTGAACTTCGTAAAGCCGTCCATTATGCAGGGACATACGTAGTCTATTGCGACATGAATTGAATCCCTCACAACGACACAACTTTCTGAGAGGCAAAATCACGCAACTCAGAGGCGAATCTAGGCCGTTCGACCGTAACGGTGAGCTATACGCGACACAGCGGGCATGAACATCTACGTTAGCCCGCGATACGAGGCCACGCAATACGTACATGGAATTTCATGGTGATGAACGCGTAAGTCAACAAAGCTCAGACACCCCAACAGGAAGCGCTCTGGATACGAAATCGTTATGTATATAAAGCAAGCAAGCACGTCCGCGGGTTTCCAAGACAACAATCAACCCCTACATCACAGTGTCAGGTGACGGGAGGAAGACGGTTCCTTACCGTGCCCCCTTATCCCCAAACCGCTACCGAGAAGACTGACTGACATCTTACACTTACCAGCAAAATATAGGGCTCCGGACCACATCATGGACAGAGCGTGTTGCGTATCACTCGGAAACTGGACCAATTTGGACGGGGATAACGCAAAGTTCGACAATTCTTCTTTCACTGGTCCTCGGCCTCGGATAGGAGACCCCTGAGAACGCGATCTGATTCCCCGAGCTTCCACGCCGCTCCCCCAAGTCCACCTATGGCCCGGCCGAACACGATTTCACAATGTTTCCCCCGCGTCCGACACGTCGAGCCGTTCAATCCCCCCATTAACATCCTCCGAAGCCAGCTGACGCAAGTGGCCGCGCGTGTGTTCCCCTTCCCCCGCCTACTGTCCGCAGACCTGGCTGATGGCGCGGTCGCGGCAGTTCGAGCCCCCGTGGGCCTCGCAGTCGGCCTGGATGCCGTTGACGACGGTGAAGACGCTGAAGAAGCACATCTCGGGGAACGCGGTGGACGCGCAGTTGTGCAGGCACTGCGGGCACGAGGACGCGTAGCTCGACGCCTGGGCCTCGCAGATGGCCAGCAGGTCGGGCGTCTCGCTGGGGGCTGCCGCGCTGCTCGTCGTCGTCGCCGCCTGCAGAGAGAGGGATCAGCCACGCAATCTAGTCGGGGGATGTCCCGAGGGATGACGCGGTCAAGAGTTTACCTGGGGCATAGCGGCCACGAGGGGCAGGGCGAGAGCGAGGAGAGTTGCGAACTGCATGTTGTCTGGGTATGGTCGATGAGTCGATTGCGTACTCGTGAGTAATCGGAGAGATGACGATGTGGTTACGAGTTGATCTATGGCCAATTCAGGGGAAAACCAGCCCTTTTTATGTCGACTCTTCTCTTTCCTCCATTTCAATTCCGCTCGTATCCCGATCGATCACGGGAGGGTTCGACAACTCTATTACGGGATTTTCCATCCTCTCCAGGCACCCAGGGCAGCCTAGCAGGCAGGATGTTCCTGCCAAGACCAAAAGCGGCAGTTCAGTCCGTTATGGCGATGGAACGGACCAGGAGCTCTCGGCGAAACTGTCGAGGTGTAGAAAGCATTTGACGGGTCCAATCTCCCGGACATGGATGGACCGGACCCTGGCCTTCATGCAAATCTCCCCGTGCGGAGCCCATTTTCTCGTCCGAGTCTGGGGTAGATCAGGCAGGCAGTCTATTTTAAGGACCTCGAATACGGTGGTTTCCACCGAGATTCGTACAAGTTTGCGAATTCCCGAGGCTACTGGAAGGAGGTGGGGGTTGCTGGACAGAAGGCGAAGTCGGCAATATCCTCGCTTCGGTTGGGTCCTGAAAGGAATCACCAGAGGTGATGCAAGTTGGCAGATGGGCGAGCATCCGGGTAGCTATTCAGGGCGTCGAAAACAAGTACCCAGAGCTACTTCAGTAATGAATTCGAACGTTGAGAACTGGCTTGCAAGGGCATATGTCGACACAACATGGCTTGGGATCGATTTGCGACTGAGCTAGTGAAGAAACTCAACGCTCGATGCGCGGTGAAACGTACGCCAGACTGAACGACAACATGTGCGGTTGTACCTATACCCAGCCATCGAACCCTTTCTCGCCACTCTCTTCATTTGTCCTCTTCGCGTGCCATTATTTTCAAATCACTACCTTCCTCGGTCAGTAGATTGTCGATGGTGCGTTGCATGGTGTGTTGGGATATGTGCCTGCCTCTCTATCATACATTCGGCCCTTTATTAAGCGTATATATGCCCTCATAATCTCCATGCAACATGTTATGCTAGGTAAGAGAAGCAAATTTATCCGCCCTTGGGCTCCCACCACTTACGATGACCTCAGTACAGCGCCCTGGCTTCCCGAGTCAATATTCTGTAGGGGAGTGAGATACGGCCGACGTCTTCGTGATCATCGTGCTTCTCCTGTATTCATCCAGGATGTCGCGAATTCTAGAAAGTTTTCTCTGGATACCGTATCCATGATGGACTCCCTTGTTAATTGTCCTTCAGTTTCCCGTCCCCAAAAATGGTAACGGTCTATCAAGGGGCCAACCTCATAGCGGCAATATCTGCAGAGGGCTTCCGTAAATGTCAATGACAGTGGTTCCTTGTCCTGACGTACCACGATGATACTTCCTGGTCCCCTCTGCCACCCCCCGCCGGCCCAGCCCCAGCCTCCGGATTTGATGCCAAGGCTTAGATGTAGAAAAGCGGCGTCCATGTTCTCGTACTGGCGTCTAGGAGATCTCGCTCAGCTGGGGTCAGGAGCGCAGCGTCTAGTGTAGATGGCCATCCCAACCCATTCTGCGATATCCGATGTATCGTGGACGGTAAAGATGGGGTGATTGACAGATATCTCGACCTGTTCGAAAGGAGGCCTGCTCAGTGCCACTTGGTCGCCTAGACAGTTGATCCTGACAGCCTTGATACTTGGGAGATCAGACGACGGTGGTGTTGGCAATGCCAGATTCGAACTGTTCGAGAGAAGACAATCGGTGATGTGTCGAAAGTCATTCATGTCGAGATCCTTGAGTTTACCAAGCCTGTAGAGCGGTTGGTCGCTGCCGTACACAATGGCATTTCCGTGCCAGTTAAAGTACTGACCGGGCCCGGTGGCGGTAACACGTGCAACGCTTTTGTTAAGTTGAAACCAAAAGTCGTCATAGTGGCAGATGCAGAGACTGTGAGAAAGCTGTCTCACCAGGATCGAGTTATATTGAACAATCTCATGCCTTAGGGCATGCTGGGGACCGAGGATTGTCTCGACAATTGGTCGCCGGCCAGGGGAGCGTCCCTCATCTCCATCTACCTTTATATCCAGGGCGCAAGGAAGCCAGACGAACCGTGGCTTTGTTTGATTGGCAGGGAAAAAAATGGCTCGGATATGGTGTGGCGCGGGCCGTGTTGTGATGTCGATGCTCGCAAAGTCAGCGCAGAGTAGCTTGTGGGTGGGATAGTCGGCTTTTTGGCACTCTCTGGAACAGTAGTAGGCTGATTTGCATATGCTGTAGAAGATTGCGGCATGCCTGTTGCACGCGATGCAGAGGACGGGCTGCCTGGGCGCCTCCATTGCGCGCGCAGAGGGTGTAGTGGTGGTGAGGAGGCGGGGGAAGGGGAGGTGTTAGATGTGGGTGAAGAAGGGAAGAGCGACGAGAGACTTGACGAGAGACTGTGCGTTTGAAGAGAAGTAACTGGCAAGTTAAGTGGTAACTGCGTGCTGGAAGCGCCCTCCGTGTTGCCAGGTTGAGACGGAAATGCCTGTACTTTGTTGACACCAGAGACTATGGCGTTGCCTACCTAGTGACCCGTCAATATTTGTGTAGAGGTGTCTTGGTAATGGCAACTGCACTTGCCTCCCATCTAGGATGAGCGTAGGCTATCACTGACTGAGGTACCTACCTACCTAGTCGAAGTTAAGATTGAAGGTACAATAGTTGGAATTCACTATGAACAGAGAGACTCGGCCGCTTTGCTGTCAAATCTCGCTATTATCTGTAATATGATATTAGCAAGCTCATGGCTAGTTAACCTACTCGCACTGCTTCGCTGCCGTGATTGCTGCCAAAGTTACTTCCTGGGTTTACCTTACTGGTACGGTACAATACAAATGTGCTAGCAAAGGTAGCAAGCCGGCAACTTACCTACCTAGGCAGGCCGGACAGTACCTTCAGACTCGGGTAGGTCACGGCTTCTAATACCTTTCTTACTCTTTAGCACGAAGAATTCAACATGAAAATTCGGAACTCGCCATATCTCGAACGTAGTCATTCCTACACTTATATCGTTGCTTATCCGGTATCGAATAGCTAATGCCTCGTACCGACAGTCGCATGCTAACGTTGCGGCGGCTGTCGACAGTAGACAGCAACGCCTTTTATTTGACATCTCCTTATTTGACAAGGCGGCGTCGGAGGAGCGAGTATTACCTCCCCCTACGGATCTGCACACTTATCCCAGACCAAGAGAGCAAATCTGCTCGTTCGCCAATGCCGGGGCCTATCGTATCATGGCCCTTGCGCCGGTCAAAGAGACAGACCATGACTCTATTACTCTATTCATATCTATGCGGACGGTGGCGCGAAAACGCTGCTTTCTGGCGCTAGTTGCTCCATGGATGGGAGCCCGTTATCAATCGTATGTAGAATCATCATTTCTGGAAGCATGCAATCGGGTTTGCGTGTGGTGGCCTCGGCGCAACCTCAGCGTTGGTAAGATATCTGATTGGCCCTCTTGTCTCTCGCTTGGGCGGGATTGATATGGAGTGGTTCGAGCGACAGTGCTACCGTCTGACGTAGGCTTCTGTCAGCGTAGCACAGAGATAACGTCTACTATGTAATTACGAGGTGATGGATACAGATGTGCGGGCGGCGACGGTAACAATTGCCGACAGTCGTGGGAATGTAGCCAAGCAATCAAGGCTGCTGGCTGGCCTCGACTCATATGCCCCTTTGCCCCATCCGAAAGCGAGACGGTGCTGCGGTCTACTCATTGGGGCGATGGCACTGTTGCAGTATTGAGATGCAGACCGATACGACGCCAACACTGGAAGGTATCTACGTGGCATGGCACCGTGGTGTGGAGGAGGCGGCGAGGGGATGTCTGCTTTCTGATCGAGGACCGGTCCAGCGGCCACCGGTGAAGTAAGGTATATAGGGGTGCGTGGTGTTCATACCAAGTAACAGGTGAGCCGGCTAGTTAGGTAGATAAAAGAGTCGGCTGGGATCATTGTCACCCGCCATTGTGTGTTTGCGCCTCGACATCTGAGCTTTCCACCTGTATGCGGCTAGCCTGTGTGGCCTCCAGTCATGTCGAAGCATTAGGTTAGGTGCTTCCCTCTACGTGCGCACTTTGGCACGCCCTCGCCTTTTGGCATGTCCAGGCTGCAGGTGTCCGCCATCCTGCTCATCCAGGGCGCCCAGCTGACAGCCCAAACGAAGCTTTGCGATCTCGGTGTGACGCCGGCTCCCGTCTGCGCCTGCGCCTCAAACAGCCCAACTACCTCAACATCAAACATCGGGCACACACGGGGACGGACGGTGACACGGGCAACCCGGAGAACGAGGAACGAGGAACGAGCCACGCCGCGTTGGGATTGAAATTGCAGATTGCTTGTATGTGCCTTAGGTACCCCTACAGGCACTTATTTGCTACCTACCTCACGTCGCCACCTGCCCCGGTTACCACTACCGCAGAGTGAGCCTTGGAAGTGACTGACGTACCACCCTCGAAGCACAAGAGCCCTGTGCCCAGCAGGAAACCCTGTGTTACCCGCACGTTTCCACTCGACCGACGACTTCCTCTGCCCAGAGCGGCGCCGGCTGCCGGACCTGCCACCCAAGCCTATTCCTTCCGTGCAAATCTGTCGGCGCAATCAACTCGAGACGTCCATCGTCACAGGGCGACCGCCACTTCTCGTCTACCTCAGTGAGTACCTACTTACTTTCCTCACATACCTCCCAGTACTTCTACTTGGTAGGCATGCACGTGCTCAACCTCGGCATAGGTACCGGTAGGTAGTTTGCTTCCTACTACGCCGTGTGGTCCTCCCACACCCCTCGACGCCAGCATTCAATCAATTCAGCTTGCAATATACCGCCGACCTATTTGATTCTCATCATAGTCACTGTTATTTGGTACTTCCTCGCTCTACACCGGCCCCGCAGCTCACGAGTCCAAGGAGGGCGCCGCCTATCAAATATACTTCTCGCCCGGCGCGCATGATGAAGCGTGTGCCGGCCCTTGTCGACTGCAAGCATGCTTGAAAACCCGCTCCACCGGCCGGCCAAGAGTCCGCCCAACGGCACCGCAAGCGTTCGCCGTCCGGACTCCCCTGCCGTTAAGCCACAGCATGTCGGCCCGTCCTTTGCTCAGAGAAAAGCCCTCCAGCCGAGGCCATCCGATACTGTCCTCGTCGAAGGTAACAGCGTCATGCGCAGTATCGACCGCCCACCCCCCGGCGACGTTGTTGGACGCCGCAAGTCGCAACTCCACCCGGACGCAAGTAGGAAGAAGAGCGCCTATTTCGAGTCCGAATTCGCCGGGCCCAATAGGGGCGACGACCCGGCCAAGATCCGCATCCTCAATGAAGCCATGGTCACCGCCGAACTCAAGACAAACGTCATCATACGTGACGAGTTCGCCTTCATCACAGATTTGACATGTCATCTGTCGAACCGATATCAACGACCAATGTCCTCCATTGTTGTCACCCTGCACCACGGCATCTGCATGCTGTTTGGGAGCACCTTTGAACCGGCATACACCCTGGCCATACATGCTCTGCCGAGCCTACTCCAGCCCACGACGAACAGGCGAAACGCCATCCTCACCCAGCGACATCTTTATGAGACTCTCGGCGTTGACCCTATGCGCGGCTATGTCCGATTTGAAG
Organism: Xylaria palmicola; assembly: GCA_022385595.1. Classification (NCBI taxonomy): domain Eukaryota; kingdom Fungi; phylum Ascomycota; class Sordariomycetes; order Xylariales; family Xylariaceae; genus Xylaria; species Xylaria palmicola. The sequence goes on from MU281400.1 coordinate 211,785, forward strand.
CCACGCCAGAGGAAAATGTCGCCGTCGGTGGCAAGACGCTCGCAGCAGAGATCGAGGACCTGTCCCGGGACATTGCCGATCGGAAAGCCGACGTGTTTAGAAAGCCGTCAAAGTCTGGTCGGGGGCTTATGAAGAGTGTCAAGGTAAGCCCTCTTCGGCGACACTGCGCACTGGAGTGTTCGGGGCTTCAAGCTAAACTGTGCGCAGTCTTTAGGCAGTTTCAAGTCACAATCAGTGATTGACCTTTCGGATAATGTGCCAACGCCGCCACCAAGCAACTCAGGAGAGACAGCACGCATAGCGACGATTCCCGAGGTGCCGCCAACCCCGCCAGACGACGAGAGAGCGAGTCAGAGTCAGCTGGACGAACGGAAACAGCGTAAAAGCGCATCGCGTCGCAAGAGCCTTCGCTTTGCGCTGTTTGGGGGCAGAGTGGCACCCGACAAGTGACGGATGCCGCCTATACGGGTTGAGAGACGAAGCCTCCTGTCCGGGTGAGGTGCATGGCTTGACGTGTGCTTGGTTGTCTTGGCTCGGCGATAGGGAAGCCCGCCAAGTAGGTATACGGTGAGGGGAAATGATATATGTCGGTTGCTGTTCACTTGCCAGTACGTACAGCTTATAAAAAGTCTCAAGGTCGGAGATATTAGGGGTTCCAATTGTACTCGCAGAGCCATGTCAGGAAGTATTGTTGTTGTACAGTTACAATACACGGACCTAGCCTAACGTAAGGTACGGAGTTGAATCTGGCGAAGCACCTAACCAACCAGCATATACCCTACTTACTTCCCCTGCCCAGGCACGGTGGATCATACGATGCCTTGACCTTTTAATCCCATCTGTTTCTCCCATTGATTGACATTAATTGGTATAAGATTAATGAGAGTGGACTGTTTGCAATTTGCACAGACCTCATATTCTCTCCGTGATATTGGCCCACCTATCGTGTCCTGTGTACGTGAGAGAGGGCAGACAGAAAAAAAAGCATTTAGTTTCTTTTATTAGGAGAGGCAATGATCAGCCCAAGCTAGGGACCAGGGTGATCGTGAGGTTGCGGGATAAAAGGTAACCGGACTTGCAGCTGCTAGTTGAGCCTGGCAGCTGCCTACACCTTCTTTAGTGCCTATCTATACCTTAGGTAGGTACGGAGTACCTATCTAGCATTAATTAAGTAGGTACGTATTAGGTAGCCTTGGGACGGGCTGTCCCCCTTCAACGCTCCACCTCACCCGAACAATATCAAGAAGCTCAAACAATACAGCTCAACCAACATCTGTTATTCGGTCACAGAGCCGCCAGTCTTCTTTTACCACACCAGGGGTTAATCGCGCGGTCCTCGCGTGGCGGTCTAGTAATTGCCCTCATATCCCATCTCTCGTCACACCCTCTTATCACTTACCTTGTCGTGCTGGTCATCATTGGCGGGTATATCTCGGACCACGGCCGGAACCGCCGTCGTCGCCCATTCGCCCCCCTCGGAACGTCTCTGAGACAGCATCGATCTACGCATGCTTGTCAATTACACCCGCTGGCAAACGAGGTTACCGGGGCTACCAGGAAAACACGCCATCGCCCGTCGCATAGACAAGAGCTAAGAGGATAGTACAAGTAGACGCGTTATCGGCCTGGTCGCGCATTCTCGCTGCGCCCAGCCAGTCAGAGCCGTTGCACCTCTCGACACATCGTGGTGCGACTGAGGTGAGTCAGCCCAGCTGCCTACTACCTACCATACTCATACTGGCTGGTACTCAATGGTAGCCGGATCTGACTCAGAAGCTGTTACTCAAGACGAGGTCGGGCACCGCTGGGTCACCGCTCCCAGACCTCTGAAGGCGGCCAGGTATCCTGACCATCTATGCCGCGGGGCAGCGGACCAACAAACGCGATAGCCCGACCACCCTGGCAAGTCTGTCCCGGGCCTCGCTGTCGGCTGGGTCCATTATTAGCACGAGATGGAGGTGAGATTGGTTTTTTTGTTATTTGATCTGAGACTTTTCCCCCCTCTCCCCTTCCCCATGACCTTCCCTGGCACATCCATCATCATTACTACTCATGCCATCGCGTTTCTTGACATTGCCCGGTGGTTCTCTTGCTTAGAACTCACTACTTCCCAATTTTCGCTGTCTCTGCTCGCCCTTCGTCGTTTTTCCGACATGTCTCGCCAACACATACATATATGCCATACATATTTCACCGCCTAGTTCGGATGAGCCGTTTGTGATCCCTCCAACCCTCCCGCCTCCCTCGTCACCTCCATGGGCAACCCGGCGCCATTGACCGCTGGCCTGTCTCATGCGGCTTGATCCCCAAGTGCTCTCCTGCCTGCTGTCGCGACAATCCTGGCACGGGCTAGTCATGCAACCCTCGTGACAGTGGTCTAGGTTCAGTAACTGCAAGTCGACCTATAACTGGCGCCTTCGGAGGGACCTCCCTTTGATTACCTCCTCGTTGTGTGACAGTGAGATTGGCAACCAAATATGTACTAGTACCCGCCTACTATTATTCCGCGGCAAGTACCTCGAGGTAAACTACCGTCTCCGTCCAAGGAGCCCACGATAACTGCCCAAGCTATTTATTCTCGCCGGCTGCGCTGCGCCATCCCGTCCTTGTCGTCTGTGACACTCTCACCCTCATTCTTTCTGAGTAGTGGATTTGTTGACGTGTGGAACCGGCAACATCGCTTGTAATTAGCTAGCCAGCCTATCCCTTACCTTCCCGACAAGGCGCAAACAAAAAGACCGACGAGTCGGGTCTATTGGCAATGTTTGGCGGGAGAATAATACTTGTGCTATTCGCAGGCGCCATGCGTTGAAGAGAACTGCCTCAACTCCAGAACAGCCCGTCATTCTGTAGTTCGCCGAGCATCCAGCCTTTTGGACAAGCGTCTCAAGGTGCTGCCAACGGCCAGGTCTGTCGCATTGACTCGCGCGGGCATTATGGGTTCTCGCCTTCGCGGGCGGGATGCGCCCCTTGGGCGTTCTGATGAAGAGGCGGCGCAGTTTAGCGAAAGCGTTCCTACTCCAGCCCAAATGAATCTGACACGATTGTTTGAACAGAACCAGCAAAAACAACAGAAAACCATGGCCAAGAAGGCCCCTGAAGTTGCAGTCGACGGAACGGCCAAAGGAAAGCCGAGACTACTTCTTATGGGCCAGAGGAGGTACGGGAACAGGCTGTCTACGGTACCTAGATGAGGTGGCTAAACTGTAGTAGGAGCGGCAAGTCGTCCATTTCCAGCGTGGTGTTCCACAAGCTGCCGCCGAGCGAAACCCTCTTTCTAGAGTCCACGGCCCGGATCCAGAAAGATTCATTGCCGTAAGCCCAGCGTGTCAGGCGGCTGTGAGGAGGACCTGGTTTGACTGACAGTTCGTTAGCTCGTTCATGGACTTCCAGGTGTGGGATGTTCCGGGCCAGATCGACATATTTGAGAACCCGACGATCGACGTCGATGCCTTGTTCGGAGAGATAGGGGCCCTCATATGGGTCATCGATGCCCAGGACGACTACATGGAGGCCGTGGCTCACCTTAACCTGACCATATTGAACCTTCAGCGAACCTATCCCAACATTAAGATTGAGGTCTTCATACACAAGGTGGATGGCCTCTCGGATGACTACAAGCTAGATATCCAGAGAGATATCACGATACGAATCCAAGACGAGCTGTCGGACCATGGGTTCGAGAACGCGCCGGTGACATTCCACCTGACAAGTATATATAATCACAGCATATTCGAGGCCTTCAGCAAAGTGATTCAAAAGCTGATTCCCCGTCTGGGTATACTGGAGGCCATGCTGACCAATCTGTGCCGGACGTGTCGATTCGAGAAGGCCTATCTCTTCGACGTGACGTCCAAGATCTACATCGCGACGGACAGCGCGCCGGCGGACATGACGAGCTACGAGATCTGCTCCGACTACATCGACGTCATCATCGACGTGACGGAGGTGTACGGCAGCTGGCAACGGTCGGACAAGTACCGCGAGAGCCTCGAGGGCCCGCCGTGGAGCCAGAAGCTCGAGGACCAGGCGGCGTCGAACTGGGCGGAGAGCAGCATGGTGCTGAGCGACGGCAACAAGCCCATCATCCTGCGCGAGGTGGACAAGTACCTGGCGCTCGTGGCGATCATGAAGGAGGACAGCTACGACAAGATGCCGCTGGTCAACATGAACGTCGAGGTCGTGGTGCAGGGGCTCAAGGAGTTCTTCGACATCACCAAGCCGAAATAGACGACGCAGTCTGCATGGCGCCCTCCTCGCCGAATGTGGCGATACTGTTGTGGGATAACAGGGAAAGGAGGTGGTTTGGCTCTCGATAGAGTGTGATGGTGATGTACAGGACCAACGAGTAGGTTGATAGGAAGTAGCATTTATTGTACTGCTATGGCTAGGGTGCCTTTGGCAATCGCTGCTGGGCAGCAAGCCATCAGATCGATGACGTCTTACAGAATGAAGCCAGTTTGGTTTCCAAGAAGACTAATTCATCAGATAAATGGTTCGATCAAGAAAGAAGCAGTAACATTACCGCTAATAGCTGTTGGAGGCATGAATAGAATGAACGTTGGTAGGATTAATCTGTACACATACCTAGTATAACATGGCGTGTAGACGGGCCCAAGGCCATGCCTATTCTACTTGTGTATCGGTGTGGCGTCGGCCAGATGATTGGCTGCTCCAGCAGTAAATATAGGAATTATCCAATCACAAGACGTGATGAGGGGGCGTGACAATACGCCTCGATGGATGCTTTCCTTTACCTTTGTTCTCGAAGAAGAGGCCTGCTCTGGATACCTACTGAAGTAAGTACATGGAGGAATCACAACGCCGAGTAGCGACAAGCATGTGAACCCCTCCTCCACAGTTGCTGTGTACCGTGGCACTCCTGGTAATACCCCGGGGGGAAACTTTCTGTCGTGCGTTGGGATCTCATCCAATCAACAATACAAGACGTCAGAGTCACTTGGGCAACCAACATGCGCCTCTGCCGCCTCTCAATCGGGGTGCTCGTGGCCTCGGCCGCACACCTCGCGCTCGCAGCCGCGGGTGATGGTGATGACGAGAGCAGGAACGCGCTGGGCCGACTCGCGCTGGGGGCGATCCTGCAGAACGGCCGGGACATCCTCGGCGGCGGCGGCGGCGGCGTCGACGATGAGTCTCTCTTCTCCTCCTCGTCCGCGTCCCCGCCTGCTGCCACCTCCTCGCGCTACGCCAACTGGATGGCCGCGCTCCCGGACTCGGTCCCGCTGGCGCGGCTGACCCTGCCGGGCACGCACGACGCGGCGACGTGGAACTACACGCAGGCCGCGCAGGACGCCCTCGCGCCCATCACGGCCACGCGGTGCCCCGGCGGGACGGCCCCGGGCCCCGCGCGCGTGTACCGGTGCCAGACGCGTGGCGTGGCGGACTCGCTGGACCGCGGCGTGCGCTTCCTCGACGTGCGGTTCGCGCCGGACCCGAGCGGCGCGGCGCGCCTCGCGCTGTGGCACGGCCCGGCCCTGCTCTCGGCGCGCGCGGGGCTGGGCGACGTGCTCTTCGGCCTGTACGCGTGGCTCGACGCGCACCCGACCGAGGCCGTGGTGCTGAGCCTGCAGCACGAGCGCGGGACGCGGGCCAACGCCACCACGAGCGACGCCGGCGCGCAGCGGATGCTGTTCGACGAGCTGACGTCCCCCGCGGCGAGGCGGTACGTGCACCAAGGCCGGGGCGCCCTGGGCACCCTGGGCGAGGTCCGGGGCAAGGTGGTGCTGTTCCGCCGGTTCGATCTCGACGCGCTCGCCCCCGGGGCCGAGGCGGCGATGCCCGGGCTGCACATGTCGCCCGCCCAGTGGGTGGATAATGCAAGGAGCGGGTTCGAGCTGGTCTATAACGGGACGACGGGGGAGAGGGCGCACGTCGAGGATTATTACCACCCGGGGGACGAGTACGCGTCTGTCGCGGAGAATATCGACGCCAAGTTCGAGGCCGTCGAGACGCATCTGCGGAGGGCGGCCGCGGGCGAGTTTGGGAGCTTGTTCGTCACGTTCACGTCGGGGACGCATGTGGAGGTTGAGCCGCCGTGAGTAATTCCTTTTTTTTTTTTTGATCTTTGGGGATTTTGTCCTTCCCCCCCTACCTACTCTCGTCTTCGTCTCTCTCTCACCTCCTCCTTTTCCCACGGGGTTTGTTTCACTTGTGGTTTTCTGGCGCCCGTCTGGGCGCGAAGTTGTTCCCGGGCCCGCCCGGGGGCCATATTAGTACAGGAAGTCCTCGCAAACCTTTTTCTCGTCACGTCACCGCTCTCGAGATGGACTTTGCTGACCTCTGGCGGATTCGTTTGGCAAGTGTCTATCCTGACGTCATGGCGCTGGGGCCCGGAGGAGGCGGCTTGGGGACAACGGGCCCCCCGGCTGCTGCTGTACGGGGCATCAATCATCGCCTGGTAGGGCTGCTCCGCGAGATGAAGGGGCGGCGGCTCGGCGTCGTTGTCATGGATTTCTTCGAGGAGCCCCGGGAGCTGATCGATCTGCTTCTCGACTTTTAGGTCGGGGCTGGGGCTGGTCTGTCTTGTGTGGTATATGTCTTCTGTCTGTCTGCCTGCCTGTTGCGGTTGGGGGGGGGGGGGGGGGGGGGGGGGGGGGGTTTTTTTTATAAAAAATTGTTAGGTTAAAATATTGTTTTGTAATTGGGGTTTTTTTGTGTTTAGTTTATTTTTTTTTTAGAAAATTAATATTAA